>OX352708.1:0-2500 GCA_947095575.1 Electrophaes corylata | reverse complement strand
TGACAGCTGCATTTTCGCTTGTTAAGTATCTCCTGTTCCATTCGTCAAGAGTTCCTCTACGGATCTGTCGCTTGACGAATGAGACAGGACATGCATCATATAGTGGCGCGGTCTTACTTTTCAGAGCAGCGTCCTTTGCTAGCGCATCAGCCCTCTCGTTACCTTCAAGTCCAACGTGTGCTTTGATCCAAAACAAATCAACACATTTGTTCTGAGCCTTACTTGCCTTCAAGTTCTTACGAACTTTTAGAGCAAGAGGGTGTGTGGAGCTGTTATTTGTAATGGCTTCGAGCGATGACTGAGAGTCGCTATAAATGCCGAAACGACTTTCTGACCTTTTCAGTACCTCCTCTGTAGCTTTGTATATGGCTAGCAATTCCGCCTGGTAGACTGTGCAGTGTGACGAAAGCTTCAGTTTGATGGATTTGGTCTCGGCCTCATTATTCCATATGGATAATGCAGCTCCGACCTTATCCTCAATCCTACTACCGTCCGTAAACATCCGCACTGCGTAATCGCTGTGGATGTCCACCTGCTGCTGGTCTTCCAGGCGAGTGAATTCCAAGCTCATATACTCCGCTGGATGAGGCTTCATCGAAAACGCTGTCATCTTCTCCACTTCTCTGTCCCCTAGCGCTGGCTGGACTACTCCCCTCCTTGCCTCGTACAGGGCGGCTGCCTCTTGTACTCTGAGGTCGAGGGGCAATATTCCAGCCAGCACCAATGTTGAGTTCAGAGAAGCAGTTCTATACGCTCGGCATAATTTTTGGGCAAACCCCCGTTGGACGGCGTTGAGCATCTTTCGAATGCCTAGCTTTTTGGTCGCAGGGGCCCAGACGCTTGCTGCATACATTACAGTTGGTTCAACAACTGCAGTGTATATAGTTCTTATAACTTCTGGGTGCAGGCCCCAGCTTATTTTTGCTGCTCTGGATAATTGCTTAAAGATATTGGTGGCCTTCCTACAGACATTTGACGTGTGCTGATTAAAAGTCAGCTTGTCGTCAATTGTTAGCCCCAATATCTTTATTTCCTTTGACATGGCAATGTCAATCCCGCCCATCTTCAGGAGTGGCGCATCATACTTAAGTTTTCTAGTAACAATCATCGCGGTTGTTTTTTGCGGCGCAAACTTTAACTTATTTTTGATGCCCCACTCCTGAACATAGGCGAGAGCGGCATTTGCCTGTCTCTGGATATCCAGTGCAGTGCTCCCGTCGAAGACCATCACCACATCATCTGCGAATGCCTGGTTGTAATCGCCTCTTTGCTCCAGGCCCTTGAGCAATGAATCAATGAGCAGGTTCCACAGAATGGGTCCCCCAATTGAGCCTTGGACGCATCCTTTGGTTGTGGGTCTGGTGATTTGCTCCCCGGCGTATCGCACTTTTACCGTTCTTCCTTCCAGGTAACTGTCCACAACTCTCCTTATGTTTATTGGGCATCCTTCCTCAGCCAGTCGGACTCTGATCGCTGGCCACCAAGCTCCATCGAAGGCGCCCTCTATGTCCAATGATACAACTGTGATTAGTTTTTTAAGCTCCAGTTTTTGATGAATGTGATTTATCAGGGCATAGAGGGCGTCTTCAGTGCTTCTCTGTGGTACAAATCCAAACTGGCGGGTACTGAGCTTTGGGAGAATATGGTACTTAATCCTGCCCATGACCATCTTCTCAAGGACTTTACCCATAACCGGGAGCAGGCCTATCGGTCGGTAGGATTTAGGGTGTTGATAGTTTTTCTTCCCCGGCTTTCGTAGTACAACCACCGTCGCTTCCTTCCAAGCACTAGGGAAGTGTCCATATTCGAGGCACTTGTTTGCCAACGCCAAGTATGTTTCAGGGTCTTGCAGGATTGTGTGTTTGCAGATGTCTGCCGTGAAACCATCTGATCCCGGTGCCTTTTTAGGGTTGAAACTATTTACCGCGGTCGTTACTTCTTCCATGGTAAACGGAGGGTCATGATTTTCAACATGGCCTGACCCGTTTACTTGATCAGCTAATTTTCTGATTTTGTGGTGATCCGCGTTATCGTGTTCCACTCTATCTGGCGGGTAAAACGTTTCAGAGAGCAGTTCAGCAGACTCTTTGGGACTTAGGGATCTACCTTCCTTGATCAGAGGCAGGTCTTCTTGCCTTTTGGCCGTTTTACCGATCACTCTGTAAATTCCCTCCCAAAGCCCTTCCTTGTCCTGCTTTCCACAAAACTCT
Organism: Electrophaes corylata; assembly: GCA_947095575.1. Taxonomy (NCBI): domain Eukaryota; kingdom Metazoa; phylum Arthropoda; class Insecta; order Lepidoptera; family Geometridae; genus Electrophaes; species Electrophaes corylata. The sequence goes on along the minus strand of OX352708.1, from coordinate 290 downwards.
TTCCAGCTGTCTATTTGTGCTTGTTTTGCTTGTTGTTCATATTTTTCTTTTATTTGCAGGTACTCATCGATGACCTTCTTTCTACGGACCGGCGCTGCACAGCGGATTCTCCTCTTCCTGGTTCTCACTTCTTTCTTCAGCTGCGCGAGTTCTTCCGACCACCATGGTAAGTTATTTTTTGTGTTTGCTTTTATTTTGGGAATACTTTGGTTGCATGCTTCTGTTGTGAATTTAATGTACGTTTCTATTTTGTTTTCTATTTCAGCTTTATTTTTAATTTTTCCTATTTC
>OX352707.1:13000000-13167545 GCA_947095575.1 Electrophaes corylata | reverse complement strand
CAACAGAAAAAACACAAATATTAGCCAAAAGTGAAAAATTGCCCGACCACCTAATACTGCATTTCTTCAAAATCCACCTAAGCCCTGACAACGCTCCATACATTTGATAAAAACTGAAAAATTTTATTGACATACAGTCGCGTGCGACCTATCAAATTAAGCGTCTCGGTGTCCGTTTAGCGATCGTATTCTGTTACGACCCATCGTTTAATACATAAATTTGACTTTTCCACGTTTTTTAGCATTTTTTGTTTAAAAACTTATAAAATTTTCATTAATTTTCGGCTTTATAAATTCTGTATTCCAAATTCTTAGCTTCTGTTTAATTCTAAAATTGTAGTCTATCGCATCGGTTGTATTTCCCAGTTGCAGAGTGTCGTTTCGATAGTAAAAAGTCAAATTATTGACCGTTTTGCACTCGAAAAACGACATTTTGTGTAAGGAAAAAACGATAAAATATTTTTCTTGACTCCACTTAAAGTGAATATAGCCGTGTAGTACATCATAAAAAGCGGCTCGCCGCGCTCTAGTTACTGAGCGAGTGCACGTATTCACTTGTCATAGAAGAATTTTCGAGAAACTGCAATTTTCCGGTATTTTTTGTAATTTTAGTGTGTTTTGGGTGGTTTTTTAAACTTTTGTCCAACACCTGGCTTGAATTCTGCACTTCTCGTGGCTGGATCACCTTTGCCCGACGTCACTGCACGTACCTGCAACAGAAAAAAACACAAATATTAGCCAAAAAGTGAAAAATTGCCCGACCACCTAATACTGCATTTCTTCAAAATCCACCTAAGCCCTGACAACGCTCCATACATTTGATAAAAACTGAAAAATTTTTATTGACATACAGTCGCGTGCGACCTATCAAATTAAGCGTCTCGGTGTCCGTTTAGCGATCGTATTCTGTTACGACCCATCGTTTATACATAAATTTGACTTTTCAACGTTTTTAGCATTTTTTGTTTAAAAACTTATAAAATTTTCATTAATTTTCGGCTTTATAAATTCTGTATTCCAAATTCTTAGCTTCTGTTTATTTCTAAAATTGTAGTCTATCGCATCGGTTGTTTTCCCAGTTGCAGAGTGTCGTTTCGATAGTAAAAAGTCAAATTATTGACCGTTTTGCACTCGAAAACGACATTTTGTGTAAGGAAAAAAACGATAAAATATTTTTCTTGACTCCAACTTAAAGTGAATATAGCGTGTAGTACATCATAAAAAGCGGCTCGCCGCGCTCTAGTTACTGAGCGAGTGCACGTATTCACTTGTCATAGAAGAATTTTCGAGGAAACTGCAATTTTCCGTATTTTTTGTAATTTTAGTGTGTTTTGGGTGGTTTTTTAAACTTTTGTCCAACACCTGGCTTGAATCTGCACTTCTCGTGGCTGGATCACCTTTGCCCGACGTCACTGCACGATCCTGCAACAGAAAAAACACAAATATTAGCCAAAAAGTGAAAAATTGCCCGACCACCTAATACTGCATTTCTTCAAAATCCACCTAAGCCCTGACAACGCTCCATACATTTGATAAAAACTGAAAAATTTTTATTGACATACAGTCGCGTGCGACCTATCAAATTAAGCGTCTCGGTGTCCGTTTAGCGATCGTATTCTGTTACGACCCATCGTTTATACATAAATTTTGACTTTTCAACGTTTTTAGCATTTTTTGTTTAAAAACTTATAAAATTTTCATTAATTTTCGGCTTTATAAATTCTGTATTCCAAATTCTTAGCTTCTGTTTATTTCTAAAATTGTAGTCTATCGCATCGGTTGTTTTCCCAGTTGCAGAGTGTCGTTTCGATAGTAAAAAGTCAAATTATTGACCGTTTTGCACTCGAAAACGACATTTTGTGTAAGGAAAAAACGATAAAATATTTTTCTTGACTCCAACTTAAAGTGAATATAGCCGTGTAGTACATCATAAAAAGCGGCTCGCCGCGCTCTAGTTACTGAGCGAGTGCACGTATTCACTTGTCATAGAAGAATTTTCGAGAAACTGCAATTTTCCGGTATTTTTTGTAATTTTAGTGTGTTTTGGGTGGTTTTTTAAACTTTTGTCCAACACCTGGCTTGAATCTGCACTTCTCGTGGCTGGATCACCTTTGCCCGACGTCACTGCACGTACCTGCAACAGAAAAAACACAAATATTAGCCAAAAAGTGAAAAATTGCCCGACCACCTAATACTGCATTTCTTCAAAATCCACCTAAGCCCTGACAACGCTCCATACATTTGATAAAAACTGAAAAATTTTTATTGACATACAGTCGCGTGCGACCTATCAAATTAAGCGTCTCGGTGTCCGTTTAGCGATCGTATTCTGTTACGACCCATCGTTTATACATAAATTTTGACTTTTCAACGTTTTTAGCATTTTTTGTTTAAAAACTTATAAAATTTTCATTAATTTTCGGCTTTATAAATTCTGTATTCCAAATTCTTAGCTTCTGTTTATTTCTAAAATTGTAGTCTATCGCATCGGTTGTTTTCCCAGTTGCAGAGTGTCGTTTCGATAGTAAAAAGTCAAATTATTGACCGTTTTGCACTCGAAAACGACATTTTGTGTAAGGAAAAAACGATAAAATATTTTTCTTGACTCCAACTTAAAGTGAATATAGCCGTGTAGTACATCATAAAAAGCGGCTCGCCGCGCTCTAGTTACTGAGCGAGTGCACGTATTCACTTGTCATAGAAGAATTTTCGAGAAACTGCAATTTTCCGGTATTTTTTGTAATTTTAGTGTGTTTTGGGTGGTTTTTTAAACTTTTGTCCAACACCTGGCTTGAATCTGCACTTCTCGTGGCTGGATCACCTTTGCCCGACGTCACTGCACGTACCTGCAACAGAAAAAACACAAATATTAGCCAAAAAGTGAAAAATTGCCCGACCACCTAATACTGCATTTCTTCAAAATCCACCTAAGCCCTGACAACGCTCCATACATTTGATAAAAACTGAAAATTTTTTATTGACATACAGTCGCGTGCGACCTATCAAATTAAGCGTCTCGGTGTCCGTTTAGCGATCGTATTCTGTTACGACCCATCGTTTATACATAAATTTTGACTTTTCAACGTTTTTAGCATTTTTTGTTTAAAAACTTATAAAATTTTCATTAATTTTCGGCTTTATAAATTCTGTATTCCAAATTCTTAGCTTCTGTTTATTTCTAAAATTGTAGTCTATCGCATCGGTTGTTTTCCCAGTTGCAGAGTGTCGTTTCGATAGTAAAAAGTCAAATTATTGACCGTTTTGCACTCGAAAACGACATTTTGTGTAAGGAAAAAACGATAAAATATTTTTCTTGACTCCAACTTAAAGTGAATATAGCCGTGTAGTACATCATAAAAAGCGGCTCGCCGCGCTCTAGTTACTGAGCGAGTGCACGTATTCACTTGTCATAGAAGAATTTTCGAGAAACTGCAATTTTCCGGTATTTTTTGTAATTTTAGTGTGTTTTGGGTGGTTTTTTAAACTTTTGTCCAACACCTGGCTTGAATCTGCACTTCTCGTGGCTGGATCACCTTTGCCCGACGTCACTGCACGTACCTGCAACAGAAAAAACACAAATATTAGCCAAAAAGTGAAAAATTGCCCGACCACCTAATACTGCATTTCTTCAAAATCCACCTAAGCCCTGACAACGCTCCATACATTTGATAAAAACTGAAAAATTTTTATTGACATACAGTCGCGTGCGACCTATCAAATTAAGCGTCTCGGTGTCCGTTTAGCGATCGTATTCTGTTACGACCCATCGTTTATACATAAATTTTGACTTTTCAACGTTTTTAGCATTTTTTGTTTAAAAACTTATAAAATTTTCATTAATTTTCGGCTTTATAAATTCTGTATTCCAAATTCTTAGCTTCTGTTTATTTCTAAAATTGTAGTCTATCGCATCGGTTGTTTTCCCAGTTGCAGAGTGTCGTTTCGATAGTAAAAAGTCAAATTATTGACCGTTTTGCACTCGAAAACGACATTTTGTGTAAGGAAAAAACGATAAAATATTTTTCTTGACTCCAACTTAAAGTGAATATAGCCGTGTAGTACATCATAAAAAGCGGCTCGCCGCGCTCTAGTTACTGAGCGAGTGCACGTATTCACTTGTCATAGAAGAATTTTCGAGAAACTGCAATTTTCCGGTATTTTTTGTAATTTTAGTGTGTTTTGGGTGGTTTTTTAAACTTTTGTCCAACACCTGGCTTGAATCTGCACTTCTCGTGGCTGGATCACCTTTGCCCGACGTCACTGCACGTACCTGCAACAGAAAAAACACAAATATTAGCCAAAAAGTGAAAAATTGCCCGACCACCTAATACTGCATTTCTTCAAAATCCACCTAAGCCCTGACAACGCTCCATACATTTGATAAAAACTGAAAATTTTTTATTGACATACAGTCGCGTGCGACCTATCAAATTAAGCGTCTCGGTGTCCGTTTAGCGATCGTATTCTGTTACGACCCATCGTTTATACATAAATTTTGACTTTTCAACGTTTTTAGCATTTTTTGTTTAAAAACTTATAAAATTTTCATTAATTTTCGGCTTTATAAATTCTGTATTCCAAATTCTTAGCTTCTGTTTATTTCTAAAATTGTAGTCTATCGCATCGGTTGTTTTCCCAGTTGCAGAGTGTCGTTTCGATAGTAAAAAGTCAAATTATTGACCGTTTTGCACTCGAAAACGACATTTTGTGTAAGGAAAAAACGATAAAATATTTTTCTTGACTCCAACTTAAAGTGAATATAGCCGTGTAGTACATCATAAAAAGCGGCTCGCCGCGCTCTAGTTACTGAGCGAGTGCACGTATTCACTTGTCATAGAAGAATTTTCGAGAAACTGCAATTTTCCGGTATTTTTTGTAATTTTAGTGTGTTTTGGGTGGTTTTTTAAACTTTTGTCCAACACCTGGCTTGAATCTGCACTTCTCGTGGCTGGATCACCTTTGCCCGACGTCACTGCACGTACCTGCAACAGAAAAAACACAAATATTAGCCAAAAAGTGAAAAATTGCCCGACCACCTAATACTGCATTTCTTCAAAATCCACCTAAGCCCTGACAACGCTCCATACATTTGATAAAAACTGAAAAATTTTTATTGACATACAGTCGCGTGCGACCTATCAAATTAAGCGTCTCGGTGTCCGTTTAGCGATCGTATTCTGTTACGACCCATCGTTTATACATAAATTTTGACTTTTCAACGTTTTTAGCATTTTTTGTTTAAAAACTTATAAAATTTTCATTAATTTTCGGCTTTATAAATTCTGTATTCCAAATTCTTAGCTTCTGTTTATTTCTAAAATTGTAGTCTATCGCATCGGTTGTTTTCCCAGTTGCAGAGTGTCGTTTCGATAGTAAAAAGTCAAATTATTGACCGTTTTGCACTCGAAAACGACATTTTGTGTAAGGAAAAAACGATAAAATATTTTTCTTGACTCCAACTTAAAGTGAATATAGCCGTGTAGTACATCATAAAAAGCGGCTCGCCGCGCTCTAGTTACTGAGCGAGTGCACGTATTCACTTGTCATAGAAGAATTTTCGAGAAACTGCAATTTTCCGGTATTTTTTGTAATTTTAGTGTGTTTTGGGTGGTTTTTTAAACTTTTGTCCAACACCTGGCTTGAATCTGCACTTCTCGTGGCTGGATCACCTTTGCCCGACGTCACTGCACGTACCTGCAACAGAAAAAACACAAATATTAGCCAAAAAGTGAAAAATTGCCCGACCACCTAATACTGCATTTCTTCAAAATCCACCTAAGCCCTGACAACGCTCCATACATTTGATAAAAACTGAAAATTTTTTATTGACATACAGTCGCGTGCGACCTATCAAATTAAGCGTCTCGGTGTCCGTTTAGCGATCGTATTCTGTTACGACCCATCGTTTATACATAAATTTTGACTTTTCAACGTTTTTAGCATTTTTTGTTTAAAAACTTATAAAATTTTCATTAATTTTCGGCTTTATAAATTCTGTATTCCAAATTCTTAGCTTCTGTTTATTTCTAAAATTGTAGTCTATCGCATCGGTTGTTTTCCCAGTTGCAGAGTGTCGTTTCGATAGTAAAAAGTCAAATTATTGACCGTTTTGCACTCGAAAACGACATTTTGTGTAAGGAAAAAACGATAAAATATTTTTCTTGACTCCAACTTAAAGTGAATATAGCCGTGTAGTACATCATAAAAAGCGGCTCGCCGCGCTCTAGTTACTGAGCGAGTGCACGTATTCACTTGTCATAGAAGAATTTTCGAGAAACTGCAATTTTCCGGTATTTTTTGTAATTTTAGTGTGTTTTGGGTGGTTTTTTAAACTTTTGTCCAACACCTGGCTTGAATCTGCACTTCTCGTGGCTGGATCACCTTTGCCCGACGTCACTGCACGTACCTGCAACAGAAAAAACACAAATATTAGCCAAAAAGTGAAAAATTGCCCGACCACCTAATACTGCATTTCTTCAAAATCCACCTAAGCCCTGACAACGCTCCATACATTTGATAAAAACTGAAAAATTTTTATTGACATACAGTCGCGTGCGACCTATCAAATTAAGCGTCTCGGTGTCCGTTTAGCGATCGTATTCTGTTACGACCCATCGTTTATACATAAATTTTGACTTTTCAACGTTTTTAGCATTTTTTGTTTAAAAACTTATAAAATTTTCATTAATTTTCGGCTTTATAAATTCTGTATTCCAAATTCTTAGCTTCTGTTTATTTCTAAAATTGTAGTCTATCGCATCGGTTGTTTTCCCAGTTGCAGAGTGTCGTTTCGATAGTAAAAAGTCAAATTATTGACCGTTTTGCACTCGAAAACGACATTTTGTGTAAGGAAAAAACGATAAAATATTTTTCTTGACTCCAACTTAAAGTGAATATAGCCGTGTAGTACATCATAAAAAGCGGCTCGCCGCGCTCTAGTTACTGAGCGAGTGCACGTATTCACTTGTCATAGAAGAATTTTCGAGAAACTGCAATTTTCCGGTATTTTTTGTAATTTTAGTGTGTTTTGGGTGGTTTTTTAAACTTTTGTCCAACACCTGGCTTGAATCTGCACTTCTCGTGGCTGGATCACCTTTGCCCGACGTCACTGCACGTACCTGCAACAGAAAAAACACAAATATTAGCCAAAAAGTGAAAAATTGCCCGACCACCTAATACTGCATTTCTTCAAAATCCACCTAAGCCCTGACAACGCTCCATACATTTGATAAAAACTGAAAATTTTTTATTGACATACAGTCGCGTGCGACCTATCAAATTAAGCGTCTCGGTGTCCGTTTAGCGATCGTATTCTGTTACGACCCATCGTTTATACATAAATTTTGACTTTTCAACGTTTTTAGCATTTTTTGTTTAAAAACTTATAAAATTTTCATTAATTTTCGGCTTTATAAATTCTGTATTCCAAATTCTTAGCTTCTGTTTATTTCTAAAATTGTAGTCTATCGCATCGGTTGTTTTCCCAGTTGCAGAGTGTCGTTTCGATAGTAAAAAGTCAAATTATTGACCGTTTTGCACTCGAAAACGACATTTTGTGTAAGGAAAAAACGATAAAATATTTTTCTTGACTCCAACTTAAAGTGAATATAGCCGTGTAGTACATCATAAAAAGCGGCTCGCCGCGCTCTAGTTACTGAGCGAGTGCACGTATTCACTTGTCATAGAAGAATTTTCGAGAAACTGCAATTTTCCGGTATTTTTTGTAATTTTAGTGTGTTTTGGGTGGTTTTTTAAACTTTTGTCCAACACCTGGCTTGAATCTGCACTTCTCGTGGCTGGATCACCTTTGCCCGACGTCACTGCACGTACCTGCAACAGAAAAAACACAAATATTAGCCAAAAAGTGAAAAATTGCCCGACCACCTAATACTGCATTTCTTCAAAATCCACCTAAGCCCTGACAACGCTCCATACATTTGATAAAAACTGAAAATTTTTTATTGACATACAGTCGCGTGCGACCTATCAAATTAAGCGTCTCGGTGTCCGTTTAGCGATCGTATTCTGTTACGACCCATCGTTTATACATAAATTTTGACTTTTCAACGTTTTTAGCATTTTTTGTTTAAAAACTTATAAAATTTTCATTAATTTTCGGCTTTATAAATTCTGTATTCCAAATTCTTAGCTTCTGTTTATTTCTAAAATTGTAGTCTATCGCATCGGTTGTTTTCCCAGTTGCAGAGTGTCGTTTCGATAGTAAAAAGTCAAATTATTGACCGTTTTGCACTCGAAAACGACATTTTGTGTAAGGAAAAAACGATAAAATATTTTTCTTGACTCCAACTTAAAGTGAATATAGCCGTGTAGTACATCATAAAAAGCGGCTCGCCGCGCTCTAGTTACTGAGCGAGTGCACGTATTCACTTGTCATAGAAGAATTTTCGAGAAACTGCAATTTTCCGGTATTTTTTGTAATTTTAGTGTGTTTTGGGTGGTTTTTTAAACTTTTGTCCAACACCTGGCTTGAATCTGCACTTCTCGTGGCTGGATCACCTTTGCCCGACGTCACTGCACGTACCTGCAACAGAAAAAACACAAATATTAGCCAAAAAGTGAAAAATTGCCCGACCACCTAATACTGCATTTCTTCAAAATCCACCTAAGCCCTGACAACGCTCCATACATTTGATAAAAACTGAAAATTTTTTATTGACATACAGTCGCGTGCGACCTATCAAATTAAGCGTCTCGGTGTCCGTTTAGCGATCGTATTCTGTTACGACCCATCGTTTATACATAAATTTTGACTTTTCAACGTTTTTAGCATTTTTTGTTTAAAAACTTATAAAATTTTCATTAATTTTCGGCTTTATAAATTCTGTATTCCAAATTCTTAGCTTCTGTTTATTTCTAAAATTGTAGTCTATCGCATCGGTTGTTTTCCCAGTTGCAGAGTGTCGTTTCGATAGTAAAAAGTCAAATTATTGACCGTTTTGCACTCGAAAACGACATTTTGTGTAAGGAAAAAACGATAAAATATTTTTCTTGACTCCAACTTAAAGTGAATATAGCCGTGTAGTACATCATAAAAAGCGGCTCGCCGCGCTCTAGTTACTGAGCGAGTGCACGTATTCACTTGTCATAGAAGAATTTTCGAGAAACTGCAATTTTCCGGTATTTTTTGTAATTTTAGTGTGTTTTGGGTGGTTTTTTAAACTTTTGTCCAACACCTGGCTTGAATCTGCACTTCTCGTGGCTGGATCACCTTTGCCCGACGTCACTGCACGTACCTGCAACAGAAAAAACACAAATATTAGCCAAAAAGTGAAAAATTGCCCGACCACCTAATACTGCATTTCTTCAAAATCCACCTAAGCCCTGACAACGCTCCATACATTTGATAAAAACTGAAAAATTTTTATTGACATACAGTCGCGTGCGACCTATCAAATTAAGCGTCTCGGTGTCCGTTTAGCGATCGTATTCTGTTACGACCCATCGTTTATACATAAATTTTGACTTTTCAACGTTTTTAGCATTTTTTGTTTAAAAACTTATAAAATTTTCATTAATTTTCGGCTTTATAAATTCTGTATTCCAAATTCTTAGCTTCTGTTTATTTCTAAAATTGTAGTCTATCGCATCGGTTGTTTTCCCAGTTGCAGAGTGTCGTTTCGATAGTAAAAAGTCAAATTATTGACCGTTTTGCACTCGAAAACGACATTTTGTGTAAGGAAAAAACGATAAAATATTTTTCTTGACTCCAACTTAAAGTGAATATAGCCGTGTAGTACATCATAAAAAGCGGCTCGCCGCGCTCTAGTTACTGAGCGAGTGCACGTATTCACTTGTCATAGAAGAATTTTCGAGAAACTGCAATTTTCCGGTATTTTTTGTAATTTTAGTGTGTTTTGGGTGGTTTTTTAAACTTTTGTCCAACACCTGGCTTGAATCTGCACTTCTCGTGGCTGGATCACCTTTGCCCGACGTCACTGCACGTACCTGCAACAGAAAAAACACAAATATTAGCCAAAAAGTGAAAAATTGCCCGACCACCTAATACTGCATTTCTTCAAAATCCACCTAAGCCCTGACAACGCTCCATACATTTGATAAAAACTGAAAATTTTTTATTGACATACAGTCGCGTGCGACCTATCAAATTAAGCGTCTCGGTGTCCGTTTAGCGATCGTATTCTGTTACGACCCATCGTTTATACATAAATTTTGACTTTTCAACGTTTTTAGCATTTTTTGTTTAAAAACTTATAAAATTTTCATTAATTTTCGGCTTTATAAATTCTGTATTCCAAATTCTTAGCTTCTGTTTATTTCTAAAATTGTAGTCTATCGCATCGGTTGTTTTCCCAGTTGCAGAGTGTCGTTTCGATAGTAAAAAGTCAAATTATTGACCGTTTTGCACTCGAAAACGACATTTTGTGTAAGGAAAAAACGATAAAATATTTTTCTTGACTCCAACTTAAAGTGAATATAGCCGTGTAGTACATCATAAAAAGCGGCTCGCCGCGCTCTAGTTACTGAGCGAGTGCACGTATTCACTTGTCATAGAAGAATTTTCGAGAAACTGCAATTTTCCGGTATTTTTTGTAATTTTAGTGTGTTTTGGGTGGTTTTTTAAACTTTTGTCCAACACCTGGCTTGAATCTGCACTTCTCGTGGCTGGATCACCTTTGCCCGACGTCACTGCACGTACCTGCAACAGAAAAAACACAAATATTAGCCAAAAAGTGAAAAATTGCCCGACCACCTAATACTGCATTTCTTCAAAATCCACCTAAGCCCTGACAACGCTCCATACATTTGATAAAAACTGAAAAATTTTTATTGACATACAGTCGCGTGCGACCTATCAAATTAAGCGTCTCGGTGTCCGTTTAGCGATCGTATTCTGTTACGACCCATCGTTTATACATAAATTTTGACTTTTCAACGTTTTTAGCATTTTTTGTTTAAAAACTTATAAAATTTTCATTAATTTTCGGCTTTATAAATTCTGTATTCCAAATTCTTAGCTTCTGTTTATTTCTAAAATTGTAGTCTATCGCATCGGTTGTTTTCCCAGTTGCAGAGTGTCGTTTCGATAGTAAAAAGTCAAATTATTGACCGTTTTGCACTCGAAAACGACATTTTGTGTAAGGAAAAAACGATAAAATATTTTTCTTGACTCCAACTTAAAGTGAATATAGCCGTGTAGTACATCATAAAAAGCGGCTCGCCGCGCTCTAGTTACTGAGCGAGTGCACGTATTCACTTGTCATAGAAGAATTTTCGAGAAACTGCAATTTTCCGGTATTTTTTGTAATTTTAGTGTGTTTTGGGTGGTTTTTTAAACTTTTGTCCAACACCTGGCTTGAATCTGCACTTCTCGTGGCTGGATCACCTTTGCCCGACGTCACTGCACGTACCTGCAACAGAAAAAACACAAATATTAGCCAAAAAGTGAAAAATTGCCCGACCACCTAATACTGCATTTCTTCAAAATCCACCTAAGCCCTGACAACGCTCCATACATTTGATAAAAACTGAAAATTTTTTATTGACATACAGTCGCGTGCGACCTATCAAATTAAGCGTCTCGGTGTCCGTTTAGCGATCGTATTCTGTTACGACCCATCGTTTATACATAAATTTTGACTTTTCAACGTTTTTAGCATTTTTTGTTTAAAAACTTATAAAATTTTCATTAATTTTCGGCTTTATAAATTCTGTATTCCAAATTCTTAGCTTCTGTTTATTTCTAAAATTGTAGTCTATCGCATCGGTTGTTTTCCCAGTTGCAGAGTGTCGTTTCGATAGTAAAAAGTCAAATTATTGACCGTTTTGCACTCGAAAACGACATTTTGTGTAAGGAAAAAACGATAAAATATTTTTCTTGACTCCAACTTAAAGTGAATATAGCCGTGTAGTACATCATAAAAAGCGGCTCGCCGCGCTCTAGTTACTGAGCGAGTGCACGTATTCACTTGTCATAGAAGAATTTTCGAGAAACTGCAATTTTCCGGTATTTTTTGTAATTTTAGTGTGTTTTGGGTGGTTTTTTAAACTTTTGTCCAACACCTGGCTTGAATCTGCACTTCTCGTGGCTGGATCACCTTTGCCCGACGTCACTGCACGTACCTGCAACAGAAAAAACACAAATATTAGCCAAAAAGTGAAAAATTGCCCGACCACCTAATACTGCATTTCTTCAAAATCCACCTAAGCCCTGACAACGCTCCATACATTTGATAAAAACTGAAAAATTTTTATTGACATACAGTCGCGTGCGACCTATCAAATTAAGCGTCTCGGTGTCCGTTTAGCGATCGTATTCTGTTACGACCCATCGTTTATACATAAATTTTGACTTTTCAACGTTTTTAGCATTTTTTGTTTAAAAACTTATAAAATTTTCATTAATTTTCGGCTTTATAAATTCTGTATTCCAAATTCTTAGCTTCTGTTTATTTCTAAAATTGTAGTCTATCGCATCGGTTGTTTTCCCAGTTGCAGAGTGTCGTTTCGATAGTAAAAAGTCAAATTATTGACCGTTTTGCACTCGAAAACGACATTTTGTGTAAGGAAAAAACGATAAAATATTTTTCTTGACTCCAACTTAAAGTGAATATAGCCGTGTAGTACATCATAAAAAGCGGCTCGCCGCGCTCTAGTTACTGAGCGAGTGCACGTATTCACTTGTCATAGAAGAATTTTCGAGAAACTGCAATTTTCCGGTATTTTTTGTAATTTTAGTGTGTTTTGGGTGGTTTTTTAAACTTTTGTCCAACACCTGGCTTGAATCTGCACTTCTCGTGGCTGGATCACCTTTGCCCGACGTCACTGCACGTACCTGCAACAGAAAAAACACAAATATTAGCCAAAAAGTGAAAAATTGCCCGACCACCTAATACTGCATTTCTTCAAAATCCACCTAAGCCCTGACAACGCTCCATACATTTGATAAAAACTGAAAATTTTTTATTGACATACAGTCGCGTGCGACCTATCAAATTAAGCGTCTCGGTGTCCGTTTAGCGATCGTATTCTGTTACGACCCATCGTTTATACATAAATTTTGACTTTTCAACGTTTTTAGCATTTTTTGTTTAAAAACTTATAAAATTTTCATTAATTTTCGGCTTTATAAATTCTGTATTCCAAATTCTTAGCTTCTGTTTATTTCTAAAATTGTAGTCTATCGCATCGGTTGTTTTCCCAGTTGCAGAGTGTCGTTTCGATAGTAAAAAGTCAAATTATTGACCGTTTTGCACTCGAAAACGACATTTTGTGTAAGGAAAAAACGATAAAATATTTTTCTTGACTCCAACTTAAAGTGAATATAGCCGTGTAGTACATCATAAAAAGCGGCTCGCCGCGCTCTAGTTACTGAGCGAGTGCACGTATTCACTTGTCATAGAAGAATTTTCGAGAAACTGCAATTTTCCGGTATTTTTTGTAATTTTAGTGTGTTTTGGGTGGTTTTTTAAACTTTTGTCCAACACCTGGCTTGAATCTGCACTTCTCGTGGCTGGATCACCTTTGCCCGACGTCACTGCACGTACCTGCAACAGAAAAAACACAAATATTAGCCAAAAAGTGAAAAATTGCCCGACCACCTAATACTGCATTTCTTCAAAATCCACCTAAGCCCTGACAACGCTCCATACATTTGATAAAAACTGAAAAATTTTTATTGACATACAGTCGCGTGCGACCTATCAAATTAAGCGTCTCGGTGTCCGTTTAGCGATCGTATTCTGTTACGACCCATCGTTTATACATAAATTTTGACTTTTCAACGTTTTTAGCATTTTTTGTTTAAAAACTTATAAAATTTTCATTAATTTTCGGCTTTATAAATTCTGTATTCCAAATTCTTAGCTTCTGTTTATTTCTAAAATTGTAGTCTATCGCATCGGTTGTTTTCCCAGTTGCAGAGTGTCGTTTCGATAGTAAAAAGTCAAATTATTGACCGTTTTGCACTCGAAAACGACATTTTGTGTAAGGAAAAAACGATAAAATATTTTTCTTGACTCCAACTTAAAGTGAATATAGCCGTGTAGTACATCATAAAAAGCGGCTCGCCGCGCTCTAGTTACTGAGCGAGTGCACGTATTCACTTGTCATAGAAGAATTTTCGAGAAACTGCAATTTTCCGGTATTTTTTGTAATTTTAGTGTGTTTTGGGTGGTTTTTTAAACTTTTGTCCAACACCTGGCTTGAATCTGCACTTCTCGTGGCTGGATCACCTTTGCCCGACGTCACTGCACGTACCTGCAACAGAAAAAACACAAATATTAGCCAAAAAGTGAAAAATTGCCCGACCACCTAATACTGCATTTCTTCAAAATCCACCTAAGCCCTGACAACGCTCCATACATTTGATAAAAACTGAAAATTTTTTATTGACATACAGTCGCGTGCGACCTATCAAATTAAGCGTCTCGGTGTCCGTTTAGCGATCGTATTCTGTTACGACCCATCGTTTATACATAAATTTTGACTTTTCAACGTTTTTAGCATTTTTTGTTTAAAAACTTATAAAATTTTCATTAATTTTCGGCTTTATAAATTCTGTATTCCAAATTCTTAGCTTCTGTTTATTTCTAAAATTGTAGTCTATCGCATCGGTTGTTTTCCCAGTTGCAGAGTGTCGTTTCGATAGTAAAAAGTCAAATTATTGACCGTTTTGCACTCGAAAACGACATTTTGTGTAAGGAAAAAACGATAAAATATTTTTCTTGACTCCAACTTAAAGTGAATATAGCCGTGTAGTACATCATAAAAAGCGGCTCGCCGCGCTCTAGTTACTGAGCGAGTGCACGTATTCACTTGTCATAGAAGAATTTTCGAGAAACTGCAATTTTCCGGTATTTTTTGTAATTTTAGTGTGTTTTGGGTGGTTTTTTAAACTTTTGTCCAACACCTGGCTTGAATCTGCACTTCTCGTGGCTGGATCACCTTTGCCCGACGTCACTGCACGTACCTGCAACAGAAAAAACACAAATATTAGCCAAAAAGTGAAAAAAATCGCCCGCCCACCCACCCAGATTTTCGTTACCAAGGTAAGAATACTAAATTTTCATAGGAGAATCATTCATAACTTCTAAAGTAGACTATATATCTCGACACGGTTTTCGGCAAAGTACTCGTGTGTTAGAAGGCTTATTGTTTGTCATACTAGACAGGCTCCAATTGGAGTTCTTTACAAAATTGACTCCGACCCTTTGGTTTTTACCTTAAAGTATTATTATCTACTTGAAAATAAGTAGTTACTGTAGCGCCCGAGACGGTAGACCAAGGTTCCTACCAGGAACAATTTACCCTGCTAGTTTTAGTTCTAGAATTAAGTACCATAGTTTTTTATATATACAAATTGACTAAATTTTTACACTTTTATTTTTTAGTTTTAGTTTGATTTATTAATATCCCTCTGACTAGGCCGTAAGATGTTTGTTGGGTATCGAACCCCCCAAAAAGCGTTGAAGACAAACGAAGAAGACTCCCGGTCTGAAAAAATTATGAACAAAACAGTGGAAATAACAACACCAAAGTCAACAGATGGACAGACAGAAATTCAGAAAACTGGTCTCGATATGAGCCAAGCTCAGAAGAAGGATGGAACCCCAGAAAGCGCCCACTCTAGCACAGTCCCCAGCGTAAGGAGAAGCATTGGAGAATGGGAATCTGGGAAACCAGACCCCCAATCTAAGTCTATAACTTCTCCAAAAAAGGCAAAAGTGGTGGAGCATACAAAGCCAAAACTAAAGGCTACAACCTCTCAGGTAGAGAGCAGACCGACTGCACGCAGAACATCAACGGAAGTACCAAAAAGCTCACCCATCCAAGATAAACCGAACTACAAGCTACGGGACCGGCTAGAGGAAGCCAAACAGTGTGTTATCAGAGCAAAAACCTGTTTAGGCAACTCAAGGAATATAAAAACCGAAATCAAGACTGAAGTGACTACAGCAATAGAAAGATTGTACCAACTGGTGAAAGAAGGAGAAAGCGTGAAAGGAAAGATACAGACCAAAGAACCTGAAAAGGATAAGGAAGTGACTAAAGGTACTGGTGAAGAGGAAAGGGAACTACTGAAGAAAATGAGAGAGCACGCTGTACTCATAGAAGAGAGTAACCAGAAGATAGAAAAGCTCAAAGATACAATTGAAAGACACCAAGAACAACAAGAAAAGCAGTCATATGCGAGTGTAGCAGCGGTGTTACCGAGAAAGCCGGAGCAGACCGCACTACACTCCATTGTAGTCACGGCTGCAGATGAAACAAAAACTGGGGAGGAAGTTTTAGATAGGATCAGGAAGGTAGTCAACGCCAAGGAAAGCGGAATAGCAGTGGAAAGGATTAGAAAAGCAAAAGACCGGAAGATAATAGTGGGCTGCAGGACTGACGAGGAAAGACAGGAATTGAAGGAAAAGCTAAAGGGTGCAAAAGAGCTCAACGTAGAAGAGATGAAGAACAAGGACCCATTGGTGATCCTCAAAGACGTCTTCAAGTACAACAGCGATGAGGACGTCCTCGAGTCTCTGAAAAATCCGAGGAAAGGGATCCCCAAAGAACTGACGGGTCAGAAAATAGAAATTGCCTTCAAAAAGCAAACCAGAAACCCCCACACGCACCATATTGTGTTAAGAGTGTCTCCAAAAATATGGCAGCATCTGGTCAATGCAGGATCAGTCCAAATTGACATCCAAAGGGTTCGAGTGGCAGACCAATCGCCACTCGTGCAATGCTCCCTGTGCCTGGGCTACGGGCATGGAAGACGTTTCTGCAAAGAGACCGTGGAGAAATGCTGCCACTGTGGGGGGGCCCATATGAAATCCGAATGTGAAATCTGGCTCGCGGATGCCCCTCCCACGTGTACAAACTGCACCCGCTCGAAGTTAGACAGGGCGGATCACAATGCTTTTAGCGGTGAATGTCCTATTCGCCGAAAGTGGGAGGCATTGGCCCGGGCTACCATAGCCTATTGCTAAAGTGGTCCCAGGCTCAAACACTCCTCAAGCAAGTGCAAAGTCATACATAGTCGCACAAGCGAATTTGCAAAGGAAGGCTCTAGCAACACAGGAGATAATGATCGAAGCAGACAAAAAGAAGATGGCCTTAGCACTGCTTCAGGAGCCGTATGTCGGAAGCCTTCGTAAGCTAAAGAACTACGGGAGCGCCAGGATCTTCCAAAGTATAAGCCAGGGGGATGGAGTAGTTAAGGCAGCAATTGCCGTCTTCGACTGTGACATAGACGTAACTCTCCTCCCGGAGTTCACAACAAATAATATCGCAGCAGTGAGACTCCAAACAAGCGCTTGGGAGATCGTGGCGGTCTCGTATTACTTTGAACCTACTGAACCAATAGAGCCATATCTAGAACAATTAAAGAAAATAAAACAGCACGTTGGGAAAGGAAAAATACTTATGGGCGGCGACGGCAACGCAAAAAACTCCTGGTGGGGAAGCCTAAAAATCGATGATAGGGGAGAAGATATGGCAGGAACCCTCGAAGAAATGGAACTACATGTACTTAACGAAGGCACTACCCCAACCTTCGATACAATACGGGGTAACAAACCATACATCAGCTTCATCGACGTCACGGCTTGCTCGACAGAACTTTTAAGCCAAATAGAAGACTGGAGGGTAGAAGTAGGCTTAACGAGTTCCGACCACAACGTGCTTACATTTAGAATAACATTAACGAAAGCAAAAGGTATTAGAATAAATAGGACTACCAGACTATATAATACAAAAAAAGCTGACTGGAACCAGTTCCATGAAAAACTGTCACAATTGCTGAAAGAAAATAAAATTACAAAAACTGAAATAGAAAACATAACTGATAAAGAAAAATTAGAACAGAAAGTAGAACTTTACACACAGGCGTTAATTGAATCATGCAAAAATAGTATCCCAAAAAAGAAAACAAGCACTAAACTTACCTTACCATGGTGGTCGGAAGAACTCGCGAAGCTGAAGAAAGAGGTTACCACGATGAAGAGACGAATCCGCTGTGCCGCACCAGTCCGCAGGCCGAAGGTAGTTGACGAATACCTGAAAACAAAGAAAAAATATGAGTCTGAAGCTGAAAGAGCAAAAACTGAAAGCTGGAAGAACTTCTGCGGGAAACAGGAAAAGGAAGGGGTATGGGAAGGGATTTATAGGGTAATAGGCAGAACAACGAAACGGGAGGAAGACGTGCCTTTAGTGAAGGAGGGAAAGGTACTCGATAATAAGGGATCAGCAGAACTGCTAGCAGAAACTTTCTACCCGGAAGACCTACAGAGAGATGACACCATAGAACACCGTCGAATCAGAGAAGCAGCTCAACAGGTAAACGGTTGGGTCCATGATGAACACCATGACCCACCGTTTACTAGTGAAGAGCTGAAATTCGCAGTAAAAGGGTTTAACCCAAAGAAGGCTCCGGGTTCAGATGGTCTGACAGCCGACATATGTGACCATGCGATCAGGCACGACCCACAACTGTTCCTTGACATAAGCAACAAATGCCTTGCTCTCAGCCACTTTCCCACTATGTGGAAGGAAGCCACTGTGGTAGTCCTAAGGAAGCCAGGAAAGGAGGACTACACAAACGCAAAGTCATATAGGCCCATAGGACTACTACCAGTAATGGGCAAGATCTTCGAAAAGATGGTGGTTGGGAGGCTAAAATGGCACCTGCTTCCAAAAATGAGCACCCGCCAGTATGGATTTATGCCACAAAAAAGCACCGAAGACTCCCTTTATGACCTAGTCCAACACATTAAAAGTAAACTAAGTGAGAAGAAGTTGGTCGTAATGATATCTTTGGACATAGAGGGAGCCTTCGATAGCGCATGGTGGCCAGCTGTCAGGGTAAGGCTAGCGGAAGCAGGTTGCCCCGTAAATTTGAGGAGGGTAATTGACAGTTATCTACAGGATAGACGGGTAAAAGTACGTTACGCAGGTCAGGAGTTCCCAAAAAACACCAACAAAGGCTGCGTACAGGGATCCATAGGGGGGCCCATACTATGGAACCTCCTTCTAGACCCTCTCCTTAAAGGTCTAGAAAAACGGGGTGACTACAACCAGGCATTCGCGGACGACGTGGTCCTGGTATTTGATGGTGACACGGCACTGGACGTGCAGAGGCAGGCCAATGCGGCTCTCGCCTATGTCCAGGAGTGGGGTATCGAAAACAAACTAAAATTTGCTCCGCATAAAACCAGCGCGATGCTTATAACACGAAAACTAAAGTACGATACACCACTCCTGAGGATGGGCGAGATTTGCATCGACATGTCAAACGAGATCAAAGTCCTGGGACTCACAATCGACAACAAGCTGACCTTCAATAATCACACAGCTAAAACATGCAGGAAAGCCCTAAACATATACAAACAGTTGTCGAGAGCCGCCAGGACCAGCTGGGGTCTGAGTCCGGAAGTGATCCGCATCATCTACACGGCCACGATCGAACCAGTTATGATGTACGCAGCCAGCGTCTGGGCACCAGCCACAAACAAACTGAACGTGCGGAAACAGCTTAATGCGGTTCAAAGGGTTTTTGCTCAAAAACTTATAAAGGGCTACCGAACCGTGTCTCTCAACTCAGCCCTAATACTAGCCGGGATACTTCCACTAGATCTTAAGATTCAAGAGGCGGCAACTCTCTACGAAGCCAAGCGTGGAGTCCCCCAGCCTTTGCTAAGAGATAGAGAGATAGAGCACATGGTGGCATTCAGCAAGACCCCACACCCGGCAAAGCATATGAGCCTAGAGTTCATAAAACTGGTAGACCAACAAGAAGTTGAGCAGTACAACAACCAGGCAGTTCGCATCTTTACAGATGGCAGCAAGATTGAGGGGAAGGTCGGTGCAGCGCTATCCTTCTGGAATAGCGAAGCAGAGACAAAGAACCTCAAACTAAAGCTGCCATCATACTGCACAGTCTACCAAGCAGAACTCTACGCCATATGTAGAGCCACACGGGAAGCTAAAAAACGCCCAGAAACAACGTTTGGCATATACAGCGACTCACGATCAGCTCTAGAAACTGCCACAAACCAAGGTTCCATTCATCCTCTCGCAGTAGAAATCCGGGAGAACTTGGCTAGTATCTCAGTCCAAAACAAGGAAGTAACCTTGTTTTGGATCAAGGCTCACGCGGGGATGAATGGAAACGAGAGGGCAGATGAGCTGGCCAAAGAAGCGGCGTTAAACATCAAAAGGAAGCCCGACTATGATGCTTGCCCTGTCTCATACCTAAAGAGAGAAATCCGTCAGCAATCCCTGGAAGTGTGGGACCGGAGATATAAGACCGAAAACAAAGCCGCGGTAACAAAAATGTTCTTCCCGGATGCAATCCAGGCCTATCAAGTAGTACGCAAAATAGAACTGTCAAATGTGTTGACTCAGGTAATGACAGGGCACGGTGGGTTCTCTGAGTACTTATCTCGTTTTAAGTGCAAGGAGAGTCCATCGTGCATCTGTGAGCCTGACAAAAACGAAACTGTAGAACACGTGCTATTTGAATGCCCTGTCTTCGGTCGTGAAAGGCACGAAGCCGAAAACACAGTCGAATCCCAGTTGAAAGCTGAAAATGCAAGTAAAATTTTGTTAAATAAACACACAAGAGCCGAATTTATAAATTATTGTATCAAAATAGCAAGAAAGGTAATAAATAGGAATAAAAGTTAGATAAGTTATGATTTATATATATTATAAAAATATATATAAAATGCATAAAATGTAAAAAAAGCACCATATGTAGATATAAGTATAATAAAGTAAAAGAAGCAAAATGTGTACACCTATGTTAAAAATATAAAAATGTATATTATAAAGTAGCATGTAAATAGATTAAGTAATATTTTTTAGCAAATAAAATAGAACCTAAGCATAATAAAGATAAGACAAAATGTAGCCAGTAAGTTAATGTAAGAAAACATGTAACCCCTTATAGCCTACCCCATCCAACCTACCTAGAGTATAGTAGAAATAGAACCGTAACGATAATTTAAGTAAATAAAGACTCTGACCCAAACTAGTCAGAGGGCATCGTATTAAAAAAAAAAAAAAAAAAAAAAAACCTAACCTAACCTAACCTAACCTAACCTAACCTAACCTAACCTAACCTAACCTAACCTAACCTAACCTAACCTAACCTAACCTAACCTAACCTAACCTAACCTAACCTAACCTAACCTAACCTAACCGATAAAAACTGAAATTATTTTATTGACATACAGTCGCGTGCGACCTATCAAATTAAGCGTCTCGGTGCCCATATAACGATCGTATTCTGTTACGACCCATCGTTTATACATAAATTTTGACTTATCGACGTTTTAAGCATTTTTTGTTTAAAAACTTATAAAATTTTCATTAATTTTCGGCTTTTTAAATTTTGTATTCCAAATTCTTAGCTTCTGTTTATTTCTAAAATTGTAGTCTATCGCATCGGTTGTTTTCCCAGTTGCAGAGTGTCGTTTCGATAGTAAAAAGTCAAATTATTGACCGTTTTGCACTCGAAAACGACATTTTGTATAAGGAAAAAACGATAAAAGATTTTTCTTGACTCCAACTTAAAGTGAATATAGCCGTGTAGTACATCATAAAAAGCGGCTCGCCGCGCTCTAGTTACTGAGCGAGTGCACGTATTCACTTGTCATAGAAGAATTTTCGAGAAACTGCAATTTTCCGGTATTTTTTGTAATTTTAGTGTGTTTTGGGTGATTTTTTAAACTTTTGTCCAACACCTGGCTTGAATCTGCACTTCTCGTGGCTGGATCACCTTTGCCCGACGTCACTGCACGTACCTGCAACAGAAAAAACACAAATATTAGCCAAAAAGTGGAAAAAATCGACCGCCCACCCACCCAGATCATCGTTACTAAGGTAAAGATACTAAATTACTATAAGTAAATCATTAATAACTTCTAAAGTTGACCATATTTTTGGACACGGTTTTCGGGAAAGTACTTGTGCGTTGACAGGCCTTTTGCTTGTTGTAACAGACGGACTCCTCGTGGATTGTTTTAAAAATTTGACATTGGCTTTTTGGTTTTTTGCCGTAAAGTCTTTTAAAGTCTTTTATCTACCTGAAAACAGGTAGTTACCTCAGCGCTCGAGACGGTAGATCAAAGTTCTTGCCAGGAACAATTTATTTTATTAGGTTAGAGTTAGAAATAAGTACTATAGTTTATTTACAAATTGACAACAAATTTTACATTTTATTTTTATTAGTTTAAGTTGATTGTTAAGTGTCCCTCTGACTAAGCCTTAAAATGTTCGGTATTCGCACACCTGCAAAACGGGCTAAGCCTTCGAACGAAGCTTCTCGGAGCTCAATATCGCCAGTTATGCAGGAGTGCGAAATGAACAAAACTGTACGTAGAAGTATTGGAGAATGGGAGTCTGGGAGAACAGACCCCATTACTCCAACCACCCCAAAAAAGGCTGCGCCGGTGGAAATTCAGAAGCCGAAAAAGGTACTCTTGCAAGGAAGTAGAGTGGTGGCAAGAGTGCCAGCTGAAGTTTCGGGAAGTCCACCGACGCAACCAAAATACACCAGCCGGTTAGCGGAAGCGAAAGCTTGTCTTACCAAGGCCAAACTTAATCTCGCCAACTCCCGAAACATCAAGACGGAGATTAAAACAGAGGTATTACAAGCGATTGAAAGACTGTACCAGCTGGTGAAAGAATCGGAACTTGAGAAGGAACAAGGAAAGAAGAAAATGAGCGAACCAGAACAGAAAAGGGAGCCAGAAAAGGAAAAAGAACCTGAAAGTGAAAAAGAGAAGCTAGAAAACGCACTAATGAGGAAAATGGAAGACCATTCCACTCTCATTAGTGAAAATAATGAGAGAATGAGAATGCTACAGGAACAAATGGAACTGCACCATGAAAGAATAGAAAAGCAGACCTACGCGAGCGTAGCAGCGGCGCATCCTGTTAGGCAACTACCGGAGCAGACCGCGCTATACTCCGTAGTGGTTACTGCCAAGGACGAGCAGGAAAGAGGAGAGGACATAATGAAGAAGATAAGGGAAACGATTAATGCAAAGGAAGGAGGAATATCTGTGGAAAGAATTCGAAAAGCAAAGGATAGGAAGGTGATTGTGGGGTGTAAAACCGAAGAAGAAAGGCAACAAGTTAAAGAGAGGCTGAAAAGAGCAGAAGAGTACCTAACAGTGGAAGAAATGAAAAATAAAAACCCGCTCATAATCCTAAAGAACGTTTTTACACACAATAGCGACCAAGACATCCTCAACGCTATTTGGATACAAAATGAAGGAATACTTGCAGAACTAGACCGGATAGACAATAAAATAGAGGTTATGTACAAAAGGAAAACTAGAAATAATCAAACGCAGCACGTAATCATGAGGGTGTCCCCCGGAGTTTGGCAGCGTCTGGTCCACGCTGGGACCGTCGTAATAGACCTACAGCGAGTTAAGGTGGCTGACCAATCACCACTGGTACAGTGCTCGCTGTGCCTGGGTTACGGTCATGGTCGACGGTTCTGCGTGGAGACCATTGTAAAATGCAGCCACTGTGGGGGACCCCACATGAGGACGGAGTGCGCGGACTGGCTGGTCGGTGCGGCTCCTTCCTGCTGCAACTGCACGCACGCCAAGGCTGAGAAGGTAGACCACAATGCCTTCAGCTTGGAGTGCGTGATCAGGAGGAAGTGGGACGCACTGGCTAGGGCTTCCATAGCCTACCATTGTTAGGGTAGCTCCAGACAAACCACCGACAAGCAAACAAAGTAGCTGTCCAAATAAACGGCCCAGACCATGTTAATCATGGTCTTCCGTTTATCCCTGAGAGGTGAAGATTAGAACGCTCGGTGAAATTTTTATGTCTCGGACAAACCAAACACAACAATGGTCACAAACTGTAAAAAGTAATAAAAACATAATCAAAAAAGCAAACAATTTAAATAGATAGGGTACATAAGTCTTGTTGGGTTTATATATTGTCATATATAAAGCAACCAGCAAATTCATATTGATAAATAGAGTAAGCAAAACACAGTGTAATCTAGAAATAAAGTAGGTAAATTTAATGAAAGAAAAAACACAAAAACAAACAAAACAGGTAGACAATAATTTTAGTTTTAAGTAATATTAAGAAATAGACAGTAAAATATATTAAGAACATTAAGTAAGGAATAAAATAGATAAAACAAGATAGATTAAGTTATCCTAGTTTTCATTTTGTATATAAAAGTTATATAAAAAGTAGGTTTAGTAACAAAATTATAAATGTAATAGTAGAGTAAATTTAGCACCAACTTAGATGCAACATACATATTGAGAGCCAGTATATAAAAGTAAAAATATAAATTAAGTTATGTAACAAAATTATAGCAATTGTAAAACTTTAGTAAATTTAGCACCATTTAAATTCAGTAAACATATAAACAGCCAAACACTAAGGGAAAATATTTCGTAAGATATTAAAGAGTATAAAAGCATAAATAGAATGCACAACACAAAATCAGGTTTTTTGAATAAAGTTAAAAATTTTATTAAATGATGTATAAGGACTCTGATTATGTTAGAGGGACCAATAAAAAAAAAAAAAAAAAAAAAAAAAAAAAACCTAACCTAACCTAACCTAACCTAACCTAACCTAACCTAACCTAACCTAACCTAACCTAACCTAACCTAACCTAACCTAACCTAACCTAACCTAACCTAACCTAACCTAACCTAACCTACAAAATGAAGCAATCCTCACAGACCTTGATAGGGAAGAAAATAAAATGGAGGTTATGTACAAAAGAAAAACTAGGAATAACCAAACGCAACACGTTATCATGAGGGTGTCCCCCGGAGTTTGGCAGCGTTTGGTCCACGCTGGGACCGTCGTAATAGACCTACAGCGAGTCAAGGTGGCTGACCAGTCGCCACTGGTACAGTGCTCGCTGTGCCTCGGCTACGGCCATGGCCGACGGTTCTGCGTGGAGACCACTGTAAAATGCAGCCACTGTGGGGGACCCCACATGAGGACGGAGTGTGCGGACTGGCTGGCCGGTGCGGCCCCTTCCTGCTGCAACTGCACGCACGCCAAGGCTGAGAAGGTAGATCACAATGCCTTCAGCTTGGAGTGCGTGATCAGGAGGAAGTGGGACGCACTGGCTAGGGCTTCCATAGCCTACCATTGTTAGGGCAGCTCCAGACAAAACCACCGACGAGGAAAGTAGCTGTCCAAATAAACGGTTTGGCCCATGTTAATCATGGCCATCCGTTTATCCCTGAGAGGTGAAAAACAGAGCACTCGGTGGAAATTCTTTATGTCTCGGACAAACCATAAATAACAATGTTCACTAAATAACTAAAAAATAACTGTAAAGAGGTAATAAAAACATAGACAATAAGGCAAACAATATAAATAAATAGGGTAAATAAGTCTTGTTGGATTTATATATTGTCATATATAAAGTTAACCAGCTAAATCATATTGTTAAATAGAGTAAACAAAACACAGTATAATCTAGAAATAAAGTAGGTAAATTTAATGGAAGAAAAAACACAAAAACACAAAAATAAATAAAACATGTAGTTAATAAATTTTAGTTGTAAGTAATATTAAGAAATAGATAGTAAAATATATTAAGAACATTAAGTAAGGAATAAAATAGATAAAACAAAAATAGATTAAGTTATCCTGGTTTTCATTTTGTACATAAAAGTTATAAATACATAATTTAGGTTTAGTAACAAAATTATAAAAATTGTAATAGAAGCGTAAATTTAGCACCATATTAGATGCAACATACATATTGAGAGCCATTAATTAATAGGAAACATTCTCACAAGATACTTAAATAACAAGTATAGTTTATAGATATAATACCTGTATAGAATAAAGTTCATAAATAGAATAAATAAATTACTTTACCAAAAGATACACAAAGTCTCTGATCATGTTAGAGGGAACACCGAAAAAAAAAAAAAAAAAAAAAAAAAAAAAAAAAAAAAAAAAAAAACCTAACCTAACCTAACCTAACCTAACCTAACCTAACCTAACCTAACCTGAATGGATAAAAACTGAAATTATTTTATTGACATACAGTCGCGTGCGACCTATCAAATTAAGCGTCTCGGTGCCCATATTACGATCGTATTCTGTTACGACCCATCGTTTATACATAAATTTTGACTTTTCGACGTTTTGAGCATTTTTTGTTTAAAAACTTATAAAATTTTCATTAATTTTCGGCTTTATAAATTCTGTATTCCAAATTATTAGCTTCTGTTTATTTCTAAAATTGTAGTCTATCGCATCGGTTGTTTTCCCAGTTGCAGAGTGTCGTTTCGATAGTAAAAAGTCAAATTATTGACCGTTTTGCACTCGAAAACGACATTTTGTGTAAGGAAAAAACGATAAAAGATTTTTCTTGACTCCAACTTAAAGTGAATATAGCCGTGTAGTACATCATAAAAAGCGGCTTGGCGCGCTCCAGTTACTGAGCGAGTGCACGTATTCACTTGTCATAGAAGAATTTTCGAGAAACTGCAATTTTCCGGTATTTTTTGTAATTTTAGTGTGTTTTGGGTGATTTTTTAAACTTTTGTCCAACACCTGGCTTGAATCTGCACTTCTCGTGGCTGGATCACCTTTGCCCGACGTCACTGCACGTACCTGCAACAGAAAAAACACAAATATTAGCCAAAAAGTGGAAAATTGCCCGATCACCTAATACTGCATTTCTTCAAAATCCACCTAAGCCCTGACAACGCTCCATACATTTGATAAAAACTGAAATTATTTTATTGACATACAGTCGCGTGCGACCTATCAAATTAAGCGTCTCGGTGCCCATATTACGATCGTATTCTGTTACGACCCATCGTTTATACATAAATTTTGACTTTTCGACGTTTTGAGCATTTTTTGTTTAAAAACTTATAAAATTTTCATTAATTTTCGGCTTTATAAATTCTGTATTCCAAATTATTAGCTTCTGTTTATTTCTAAAATTGTAGTCTATCGCATCGGTTGTTTTCCCAGTTGCAGAGTGTCGTTTCGATAGTAAAAAGTCAAATTATTGACCGTTTTGCACTCGAAAACGACATTTTGTGTAAGGAAAAAACGATAAAAGATTTTTCTTGACTCCAACTTAAAGTGAATATAGCCGTGTAGTACATCATAAAAAGCGGCTTGGCGCGCTCCAGTTACTGAGCGAGTGCACGTATTCACTTGTCATAGAAGAATTTTCGAGAAACTGCAATTTTCCGGTATTTTTTGTAATTTTAGTGTGTTTTGGGTGATTTTTTAAACTTTTGTCCAACACCTGGCTTGAATCTGCACTTCTCGTGGCTGGATCACCTTTGCCCGACGTCACTGCACGTACCTGCAACAGAAAAAACACAAATATTAGCCAAAAAGTGGAAAATTGCCCGATCACCTAATACTGCATTTCTTCAAAATCCACCTAAGCCCTGACAACGCTCCATACATTTGATAAAAACTGAAATTATTTTATTGACATACAGTCGCGTGCGACCTATCAAATTAAGCGTCTCGGTGCCCATATTACGATCGTATTCTGTTACGACCCATCGTTTATACATAAATTTTGACTTTTCGACGTTTTGAGCATTTTTTGTTTAAAAACTTATAAAATTTTCATTAATTTTCGGCTTTATAAATTCTGTATTCCAAATTATTAGCTTCTGTTTATTTCTAAAATTGTAGTCTATCGCATCGGTTGTTTTCCCAGTTGCAGAGTGTCGTTTCGATAGTAAAAAGTCAAATTATTGACCGTTTTGCACTCGAAAACGACATTTTGTGTAAGGAAAAAACGATAAAAGATTTTTCTTGACTCCAACTTAAAGTGAATATAGCCGTGTAGTACATCATAAAAAGCGGCTTGGCGCGCTCCAGTTACTGAGCGAGTGCACGTATTCACTTGTCATAGAAGAATTTTCGAGAAACTGCAATTTTCCGGTATTTTTTGTAATTTTAGTGTGTTTTGGGTGATTTTTTAAACTTTTGTCCAACACCTGGCTTGAATCTGCACTTCTCGTGGCTGGATCACCTTTGCCCGACGTCACTGCACGTACCTGCAACAGAAAAAACACAAATATTAGCCAAAAAGTGGAAAAAATCGCCCGCCCACTCTCCCGTATTGTCATTACTAAGGTAAAGATACTAAATTCCTATAGGTAAATCATTCATAACTTTTAAAGTTGACCATATTTTTGGACACGGTTTTCAGCGAAATACTCGTGGGTTAACAGGCTTTTTGCTTGCCGTAATAGACAAACTCCACCAAGACTTTTTAAAAATTTGACATAGACTCTTTGGTTTATTGCCGTAAAGTCTATTTATCTACCTGAATACAGGTAGTTACCTCAGCACCGTGACGGTAGAACAAAGTTCTTACCAGGAACAATTTATTTTATTAGGTTAGTGTTAGAAATAAGTACTATAGTTTATTTACAAATTGACAACAAATTTTACATTTTATTTATTAGTATAAGTTTGATTGTTAAGTGTCCCTCTGACTAAGCCTTAAAATGTTCGGTATTCGCACACCTGCAAAACGGGCAAAGCCTTCGAACGAAGCTTCTCGGAGCTCAATATCGCCAGTTATGCAGGAGTGCGAAATGAATAAGACTGTGCGAAGAAGTATTGGAGAATGGGAGTCTGGAAGAACAGACCCCATTACTCCAACCACCCCAAAAAAGGCTGCGCCGGTGGAAATCCAGAAGCCGAAAAAGGTACTCTCGCAAGGGAGCAGAGTGGTGGCAAGAGTGCCAGCTGAAGCTTCGGGAAGTCCACCGACGCAACCAAAATACACCAGCCGGTTAGCGGAAGCGAAAGCTTGTCTTACCAAGGCCAAAATAAACCTCGGCCACTCTCGGAACATCAAGACAGAGATTAAAACAGAGGTATTACAAGCGATCGAAAGACTGTACCAGCTGGTGAAAGAGTCAGAACTAGAGAGTGAACAAGGAAAGAAGAATCCGAGTGAACCTGAAAATGAAAGGAAAATAGGAAAGGAAAAGGAACCTGATAGTGAAAAAGAAAAGCTAGAAAACGCATTAATAAAGAAAATGGAAGAGCATTCAACTCTCATTAATGAAAATAATGAAAGGATGAAAATGCTACAACAACAAATGGAACTGCAACAGGTAAGAATGGAAAATCAGACATACGCGAGTGTGGCAGCGGCGCATCCTGTTAGGAAACTACCGGAGCAGACCGCGCTACACTCTGTAGTGGTAACTGCCAAGGACGAGCAGGAAACAGGAGACGACATATTGAAGAGGATAAGAGAAACGATAAACGCAAAGGAAGGAGGAATATTTGTGGAACGGATTCGGAAAGCAAAGGACAGGAAGGTGATTGTGGGGTGTAAAACAGAAAAAGAAAGACAGCAAGTCAAAGAGAGGCTGAAGAAAGCAGAAGAGTACCTAACGGTAGAGGAAATGAAGAACAAGGACCCGCTTGTAATCTTGAAGAACGTTTTCTTACACAATAGTGACCTTGACATCCTCGACGCCATTTGGAAACAAAATGAGGCAATCCTTGTAGAACTTGATAGAGAAGAAAACAAAATCGAAATTATGTACAAAAGGAAGACTAGGAATAACCAAACGCAACACGTTATCATGAGGGTGTCCCCCGGAGTTTGGCAGCGTCTGGTCCACGCTGGGACCGTCGTAATAGACCTACAGCGAGTCAAGGTGGCTGATCAGTCGCCACTGGTACAGTGCTCGCTGTGCCTCAGCTACGGCCATGGTCGACGGTTCTGCGTGGAGACCATTGTCAAATGTAGCCACTGCGGGGGACCCCACATGAGGACGGAGTGTGCGGACTGGCTGGCCGGTGCGGCTCCTTCCTGCTGCAACTGCATGCACGCCAAGGCTGAGAAGGTAGACCACAATGCCTTCAGCTTGGAGTGCGTGATCAGGAGGAAGTGGGACGCACTGGCTAGGGCTTCCATAGCCTACAATTATTAGGGCAGTTCCAGACAAAACCACCGACGAGAAAAAGTAGCTGTCCAAATAAACGGCTAAGACCATGTTAATCATGGTCTTCCGTTTATCCCTGAGAGGTGAAGAATAAAACACTCGGTGGAAATTTCTATGTCTCGGACTAACCAAAAACAACAATGGCCAATAACTGTAGTAAAGTATTAATAATATAATCAAGTTAGTAACTAATTTAAATAATAAATGGTAAATAAGTCTTGTTGGGTTTATATATTGTTATATATAAAACAACCAGCTAAATCATATGTAAAATAGAATAAGTAAAACACAGTGTAAATTAGAAATAAAATTGATTAAATATGAGTATAATAACCACAAAAACAACAAAAATAAATAAAAAATGTAGACAATAAGCTTAGTTTTAAATAATAATAGGAAATCAGTAGATAACTTAGACTTAGTTTTAATAATATTAAGTAACAACTGTTAAATAATACAAATAGATTTAAGTTATCCTAGTTTTCATTTTGTATATAAAAGTAAAATATAAATTCGGCTATGTAACAAAATTTTAAAATAGTGTATAAATTTAGTAAAATTAGCACCATTTAAATACAGCATACATGGTAATAGTAAAACACTAAGGGAAAATTTTCGTAAGATTTTAAATTAACGAGCATAAAAGTAAAGATATATAACACAACACAAACAAAGTATTTTAAATACAGTAAATAATTTATAAAACGATATAAAAGGTCTCTGATTATGTTAGAGGGAACATGGAATAAAAAAAAAAAAAAAAAAAAAAAAAAAAAAAAAAAAAAACCTAACCTAACCTAACCTAACCTAACCTAACCGATAAAAACTGAAAAATTTTTATTGACATACAGTCGCGTGCGACCTATCAAATTAAGCGTCTCGGTGTCCGTTTAGCGATCGTATTCTGTTACGACCCATCGTTTATACATAAATTTTGACTTTTCAACGTTTTTAGCATTTTTTGTTTAAAAACTTATAAAATTTTCATTAATTTTCGGCTTTATAAATTCTGTATTCCAAATTCTTAACTTCTTTTTGTTTCTAAAATTGTAGTCTATCGCATCGGTTGTTTTCCCAGTTGCAGAGTGTCGTTTCGATAGTAAAAAGTCAAATTATTGACCGTTTTGCACTCGAAAGCGACATTTTGTATAAGGAAAAAACGATAAAATATTTTTCTTGACTCCAACTTAAAGTGAATATAGCCGTGTAGTACATCATAAAAAGCGGCTCGCCGCGCTCTAGTTACTGAGCGAGTGCACGTATTCACTTGTCATAGAAAAATTTTCGAGAAACTGCAATTTTCCGGTATTTTTTGTAATTTTAGTGTGTTTTGGGTGGTTTTTTAAACTTTTGTCCAACACCTGGCTTGAATCTGCACTTCTCGAGGCTGGATCACCTTTGCCCGACGTCACTGCACGTACCTGCAACAGAAAAAACACAAATATTAGCCAAAAAGTGAAAAATTGCCCGACCACCTAATACTGCATTTCTTCAAAATCCACCTAAGCCCTGACAACGCTCCATACATTTGATAAAAATGGGTCAATTAGTGGCCCCATCATGTGGAACCTCCTCCTGGACCCACTTTTAAAAGGGCTAGAACAGCGTGGGGATTTTGGGCAGGCTTTCGCGGATGACGTAGTCCTCGTCTTCGATGGGGACACAGCTATGGAGGTCCAGCAACGGGCAAATGCCGCCCTCGCCTATGTTAGGAAGTGGGGTATCATGAATAAGCTCAAGTTCGCACCAAACAAGACCAATGCGATGGTCATTACACGGAAGCTGAAACATGATACACCACTTCTGAGCATGGGCGGGGTCGCCATCAGCTTATCGCAGGAGTTCAAGATCCTGGGGCTCACCATAGACAATAAGCTAACATTTAATAGCCACGCTGCAAATGTTTGCAAAAAGGCTATTAATATCTACAAGCAATTGTCTAGAGCCGCCAGGGTCAGCTGGGGTCTCAGTCCGGAAGTGATCCGAGTAATCTATACGGCGACAGTGGAGCCGGTTATAATGTATGCGGCAAGCGTATGGGCACCGGCAACCAAAAAACTGACGATACAGAAACAACTGAACGCGGTCCAACGGGGTTTCGCCCAGAAGCTTACAAGAGCGTACCGCACCGTCTCCCTGAACTCAGGACTGGTACTGGCCGGGATACTTCCACTCGACCTCAGGATACAGGAGGCAGCTGCCCTGTATGAGGCAAAGAGGGGGGTACCTCGGCCAGAGTTAAGGGACAGGGAGGTGGAACGGCTAACACCATACGCTCTAACAAAGCACCCGGCAGAGCACACACGCTTGAAGTTCAGCAGCCTGATAGACCAAGAACAGGTGGACGCACACAACACCCAAGCAGTACGAATCTACACCGACGGCAGCAAGATTGAGGGTGAGGTCGGAGCAGCTTTGTCCTTGTGGAAAGGCGAAGCTGAGATCAAAGCCCTCAAACTCAAGCTGCCAAGGTACTGCACGGTCTATCAGGCAGAACTTCTAGCAATAAGCAGAGCCACGCGCGAAATCCTAAGGCGATCAGAAGTTTCATTTGGTATCTACAGTGACTCCATGGCAGCGCTGCAGACCGTCACAAATCATGGCTCCCTCCACCCTCTAGCCGTGGAGGCTCGGGAAAACCTCAGTACGAGCAGACTCCAGAATAAAGAAGTGTCTTTATTCTGGATCAAAGCCCACGTAGGGTTGGAGGGTAATGAGCGGGCGGATCTGTTGGCGAAGGAGGCTGCAATGAACGTAAAACGGCGACCCGATTACGATTGCTGCCCGGTTTCATTCGTGAAGCGACAGATTCGGTTGGAAACTCTGAGCGAATGGAACCGGCGTTATAGGGAGGGCACGACAGCTAGAGTCACTAAATTGTTTTTCCCAGATGCGATACAGGCATATAAGACGGTGAGAAAGTTTGTGCCCACCAGTATCATGACCCAAGTCCTGACGGGGCACGGTGGGTTCTCTGAATATTTGAATCGCTTCAAATGTAAGGAGAGCCCATCGTGCATCTGTGAGCCCGACGTGTGTGAGACGGTGGAGCACATACTCTTAGATTGTCCCGTTTTTTCCCTCAAGAGACACGAAGCCGAGCAAGTACTCAATGTAAAGCTGACCTCCGAAAACCTCAATGAAATAATGACAAAGGGAGAACTAAGAGAGCATTTTATAGAATACTAGCTGACCGGTGCCCACTTCGTTGGGCGGTAAACATGTTTACTTACAAATCTTAACTGAAGTAGTACTCGATGTCACCAACAGATGGCGTTAATACGGCATTAAACAGCGGCCGTTTGCAGATTCGCCAGCGTGGCAGTTTTTATCAGTTCCCGTTATTTTTTCGGGACAAAAAGTAGCCTAAGTTACTCCTTGTTACATTAGCTATCTGCCAGTGAAAGTCCCGTCGAAATCGGTCCAGCCGTTCCAGAGATTACACGGAACAAACAGACAGACAGACAAAAATTTAAAAAAATGCTATTTTGGTATATGTATCGTATATACATTCCTATGCATGTAGTAAAAAGCGTTATTTTAATATTACAAACAGACACTTCAATTTTATTTATTTGTATAGATTTTGTCATAAAACTATATTACATTATGAATTAATGTCCTTTTTATAAAACACCTGCGTAGGGAGCCGACCTCACGTCGGAGCCGCGCGGGTACCTCCTAACTCATAGATCAAAACTACTCCCCTGCACGCGCACTCCCAACTTGGTGACGCTCACTTCGCAACGAATTAAAATATTACGATTATCGTAATATTTTAATTTCGCCATAACTTCAAAACCAAACGTCCAATTCTAATCATTTAAAGACCAAATATTATCTACATGAACTGTACTTAGTGATAAAATAATTTATTTCGATAAGGATTAATAGTATGAGTAAAATAAATGCGTTTAAATGTAGTCCAAAAAAAATTGAAGATTTTTAAATAAAAAAATGGTTGTTGTGCCTCACTCGACATAGATAGGTATAGTGTGCCGCTGACTTTTTTGTAGATATTTATAAGATCTACAATTATTTAGAACATTTTATGGTTCTATCTTTTATAGTTTAGGCAGCGTACGCAAAATAAGTAACTTTTCTGGTTGATTTTTTACACCTTGTGTCTGAAAAACCCAAATATTTTACGGAACGCTATTTTTTTCCAAAATAAAATATAGCCTATGTTACTCAGTGATAATGTAGCTTTCTAATGAAAAAAGAATTATTAAAATCGGTCCAGTACTTTTTGAGTTTATTCATAACATACAAAAATACAAAAATACAAAAATACAAAAATACAAAAATACAAAAATACAAATCTTTCCTCTTTATAATATTAGTGTAGATTGTACGGAAATTGTTAAAAAAGTATTACTAAGGAACAAATAGGTATGTAAATTATGTTGAATATATATTTTTAAGAAATATGTAGATCAGCATAAAAACTAAAATGTTAAAATTTTGTAAAGATAAACTAGTATAATAATATACCTATAAGATGTAAAATAAGTATAAAATAAATTTTGAAATGTACTAAATAAATAAGATAGAAATAAGTAGTATATATAAGCCCTAGCCTAAGCTTTTTCACTTGTAACTGTTAAAAACTATTGTAATGTACTTAATGTAAGCAAATTGTTTTAAATATTTTTAAGCACCACCTAGACCCCAAGAGGGTATGATAAGAATGTAAGTCCCACCCGTAGTTAGAAATAAAGCACAAAAGACTTTGATTCATTACACGTCAAAGGAACGAGATAAAAAAAAAAAAAAAAAAAAAAAAAAAAAAACCTAACCTAACCTAACCTAACCTAACCTAACCTAACCTAACCTAACCTAACCTTTTTTTTTTTTTTTTTTTTTAACGTTGGGAAATCCATCATGGATACTCTCCAGCGCGGGGGCGCCGAAGAGTTATGTCAGACTCCTACTGACTAAAACCCAACGGGGTCCTTCTTTTCGTCTAATGCCGAGGCTGTGGGTGCACGTGAGTATTCCTCCATGGCCTCGGCGACGATGACTTGTTAAAGTCCCTCCTCCCTCCCATAAGAGAGGCACGCGGAACACCCGCACGTGCCACCTCTAGACTTTCTAGTGGACAACAGACACCCCCCGGTGCCGTCGCCCAAGCCTGTGTTATTGGGGTCGGAATAAGCGGGGCCTCCGACGCCCAACTCTCCGGCTGCGCATAGGGATGAGGGTGGAGATTTCTCTCTCCCTCTCTGCAGCCTCCTTCTGCGTCATCACTGATTCGCAGAAACCCTCCACCTCATTCCACGACGTCTCACTTTCCAGCATTGATTTTAACAATGCTGGAAGAGAAAGGTCATTCCCAATTACAGCGACGAGGGCACGGCGCTCCTCCGCCCATGCTTCACACACCTCCAGTGTGTGTTTTGCCGTGTCCTCGTCACACCTACAATGATGGCACGCAGTTGTCGGTTCCCTTCGAGCTATTTGGTACAGGTACTTTCCAAAGCAGCCGTGCCCCGTTAGCACCTGTACTAGCCGGAAGGAAAGCGACCCGTGTGCCCTGTCCAGCCATTCTTTCAGAATGGGTTGGACTGCTTCTACAGTCCAGCGGCCTGCGCTTGGCTCTTCTAGCCTGCTGCTCCACTCTTCTACTAGCGCCTCTCTTACGTGGCGCTTCCAAGCGAGCTCCACAGCTGCTGGTGGCGGGTACTCTCCCCGAGACCGAAGCTCCAACCGTCGCCTATAGGATGCCAACAGGCACTCCGCCTCGAGGTCCCATGGGGGGGAACCCGCCAATACGCACGCCGCCTCGTTAGAGACAGTGCGATACCCGCGAATGACACCGATGGCCATCACCCTCTGAGCTCTATTTAGCAAGGCGATATTCTTACTCGCCAACGGTGCCCACACTGGGGCCCCATAAAGGGCCATGGACCGCACAACTCCTAGGTACAAGCGGCGACTGGCAGCCTTCGGTCCTCCGAGATTAGGCAAAAGGCGTTTTAACGCATTCGCCGCTCCCATCAATCGGGGAACCATGCGAGTGAAGTGCTCGCGAAAGTTCCACCTACTATCGAGGTAAAGTCCAAGATATTTCATCTTGGATTCGACCTCGATATTAGCTACTCTTATGGTTATGTGGGAATCACGCGGTGGCGCTCGTCGAGGGCCATGAAAACATATAGCTTCCGACTTGTTTAGCGCCACCCGGAGTCCCAATGCCTCTATTCTGTCGATGACTAGTGCCACCGAGCCCGTCACCAGACGAACAGCCTCCTCGAAAGTCTCACCTCGGGCAGTCACTAGTGTGTCATCCGCATAACAAATTAAACTAGCACCCGGGCTTAAAGACACTCGCAGAACCCAGTCGTACCCGATGTTCCACAGGAGCGGCCCAAGAACCGACCCCTGTGGGACACCGCACGACATCTCCTTCCTGATCAATCTACCATCCCGGCCAGGGTATATTATATACCTCTCAGATAGATAAGCCGCCACTATCCGACTTAGATAGGGAGGCACTTCATGGTACTTCAACGCCTCCCTAACACAAGCCCACGGCAGTGTGTTGAACGCGTTGGCTATATCTAAAGATACCGCCAACATCACACCACCGCTAGCTACTATGCCCTCCGAC
This sequence comes from Electrophaes corylata, assembly GCA_947095575.1. Classification (NCBI taxonomy): domain Eukaryota; kingdom Metazoa; phylum Arthropoda; class Insecta; order Lepidoptera; family Geometridae; genus Electrophaes; species Electrophaes corylata. Next base: position 13,130,978 of record OX352707.1, on the reverse strand, counting down.
AAGGTTTTAACATGCGTAATAGCATCGATCGTTGATCTGTTCACCCGGAATCCGAACTGGTGATCGGATACATCCGGTCCCTCCCAGCGGAGATGTTGGCTAAGGCGAGCAGCAATTATCCTCTCGAATAATTTGTCCGCCTCGTCCAACATCACCAGTGGCCTGTACGCGGATGGAGAGTCTGCAGGTCGGCCATCTTTCTTGAGCAAGACAAGCCTGCCCGTCTTCCAAATACTTGGGAACCGACCCAACCTCAAGCAAGCATCAAGCAATCTTCGGAATCGGGCCCCAAGCTCCCTTAGTGCTATCACCCAAGCCCGGCCATGTATGCCATCTGGCCCCGGAGCTTTGTTTTTAGCCCGGAGTTTACAAATTGCCAGATTCAATTCAACCTCCAAAACTGGCGGCACTTCATTGTCACCTTGCCTGCGACCACCACCTATTGAAACCATTTCAGGGGGCTGAAACTCCGATACTTCTGGAAACAGACCGGAGACAACCGCTTCCACCAGATCCGGTTCAAGACTCTCGGTCAGCGGGGGCGCCCAAGGTCTGATTTTATCCCGAACCATTTTATAAGGGCGCCCCCACGGATCGTTATTAAGTGTCTCAAGAAGCTCCATCTTCTTCTGTTCTTTTGCTAAGTGAATGGACACCTGCATTGCCTTAGCCTTGGTTCTGTAATCAGCGTACAGTCGATCTTCCTCTTCCACATTTCTTCGTCGCATTCGCCTGTGCCTGGTGTACCGGCGACGGGCTTCTACGCACTCTCTGCGGAGGTCAGCAATTTCCTGTGACCACCAATACACACTCCGCTTTGGAGCTTGTGGTTTGACTCGGGACATACTAGCATCACAAATTTGCGTCATTGCACTCTTAAACCATTCCGCTTCCTCGTCTATGTCTGTCAACTCGTTCGATGACTCCCAAGCTCGCACTATCGCTGCCTCCATCAACATCTCACTATCTAAGCTCCGCAGAGACCATTTAGGTGACATTGGTGTCTGCCTTCTCTGGCGATTGTCACCAGCACCCGAGGAGGAAGAGACACTGAAGCGGACATATAAATGATCCGACAGCGTCTCCACCCCCTCAAGCACCTTCCATTCATCTACACGACGTGCCAAAACGGGGGACGCGAACGTAATGTCCACAATAGAGCCTCCGTTCCGCCGCACACATGTGAACACCGATCCCTGGTTTAGCACACAGAGGCCAGTTGTCGTCACCCATTCCTCTAAAGTCTCACCCCAAGCATCAGTTACCGGAGATCCCCATGCGAGAGACTTAGCATTGAGATCCCCCGCAACGAGCACAGGCCGGGGATGAGTTTGGCCAATAAAGACCCCCACTCCGTCGAGAAACATTTCGAGCTCGGCTCGAGTTGCATTAGGAGAGAAATAGACGCCAATTATAACAGCTTCTCTCCATCTGGCTGCAACGTAGCCTCTACCTCTAGCGACCACCGTGAGGGGTCCAACCACTGCCGAGGAAACAATAGCCACCGAGCCATCAACATCCCCTACCCAGTTATTCCGAGGAGGGATGAAGTATGGCTCGGAGACTATCGCTATCTCTATCATCCACTGCGCCATTGACTGCAACAGCAAGTCCTGAGCACTGGCGCAGTGGTTGACATTCGCCTGGAGAAAGTGATGAGCCATACTAACTAACTTAACCCACGAACATCTCTTCTTCCCCCGTTGGTTGTGACGGGGGGCTGCTCTCAGCAGTCGTCTGAGCCCTTTTCTTGGGTTTAGGAGGGGAGCACTTTTTACTCCCCACCATGTGATCCGCCGGTTTGTTTGCAGCTGTGCAAAGCGAACACTTAGGCTCAGCTGCTTTACAGTCGGCCGCCTTGTGACCGTTGTAACCACAGCGATAACATTCGTCACTGCGGTCTACCTCACTCGTGCATTTCGCACGTACATGTCCACTATGCAAACATCTGTAGCACTTCATGGGTCTAGGTTTCAACAAAGTTACCTGTGCCGATACCCAACCTACCAAAAGGCGGCCCGTGGCCCCTAACTTTTTAGCCGACGCCACCGGACAGCTCACCCAAACAGAGCTGTTGCCCCACGAGTCACACCGAAGTGCCCCCACTTTTACGTTCTCCTTAGGGCAATCGCCTTGGAGTGCAATCGCTGCAGCTATCTCATCGGGGGTGACCGAGTCGCACATTCCAGTAATACGCATGTCCGCGCATTTAGTGGGCCTTGTCACTTTAGCCACTCCTCCAAGGAACTCTTGAAGCTTTTGTGCCAAGGAATCCGCTTGTGCACCACTAGCCACTCCCGGAACCTCCAATATTCGAGCACCCGTTGCGGTCTGGCGTAGCCGCAAGCCTCTAGAAATTCCGCAGTCAGCAAGGGTAATTTTTTCTTGCGCTTCTGCCAGAACTTTTGCATAAGTTATGCCATTCTCTTCGGCCTCCGGCTGCAGTGATATCACTACGGCTGAAGATCGTGGAGGGCGCAGCTTTCCCACGCCAGGCTTTCGTCCCGCCTTTGAAGATGCAGCGGCTGCTGGTTTCTTCTTTGAAGATGGTGCAGTGGTAGCGCTGACCTTGGGAGCCTCAGGCTTGGGGTCCCTCTTCTTCTTTGTCTTTGTCTTTCGCCCCTTACCCACCGTCGTCCACCCGTCATTTGCCTCGGATGGTTGTTTCGTACCAGAAGCGGCACTCTGTTGCCGCTCCGCTGTTGGCACTGGCTCAGTCGTTTTGGGCTGAGATGTCGCCTTTGGTAAACCTAACCTAACCTAACCTAACCTAACCTAACCTAACCTAACCTAACCTAACCGATAAAAACTGAAAAAATTTTATTGACATACAGTCGCGTGCGACCTATCAAATTAAGCGTCTCGGTGCCCATATAACGATCGTATTCTGTTACGACCCATCGTTTATACATAAATTTTGACTTTTCGAAGTTTTAAGCATTTTTTGTTTAAAAACTTATAAAATTTTCATTAATTTTCGGCTTTATAAATTCTGTATTCCAAATTATTAGCTTCTGTTTATTTCTAAAATTGTAGTCTATCGCATCGGTTGTTTTCCCAGCTGCAGAGTGTCGTTTCGATAGTAAAAAGTCAAATTATTGACCGTTTTGCACTCGAAAACGACATTTTGTGTAAGGAAAAAGCGATAAAATATTTTTCTTGACTCCAACTTAAAGTGAATATAGCCGTGTAGTACATCATAAAAAGCGGCTCGCCGCGCTCTAGTTACTGAGCGAGTGCACGTATTCACTTGTCATAGAAGAATTTTCGAGAAACTGCAATTTTCCGGTATTTTTTGTAATTTTAGTGTGTTTTGGGTGATTTTTTAAACTTTTGTCCAACACCTGGCTTGAATCTGCACTTCTCGTGGCTGGATCACCTTTGCCCGACGTCACTGCACGTACCTGCAACAGAAAAAACACAAATATTAGCCAAAAAGTGAAAAAAATCGCCCGCCCACCCACCCAGATCATCGTTACTAAGGTAAAGATACTGGATTTCAAACAGTAAATCATCTATAACTTTTAAAGTAAACCACATAATTGGACACGGTTTTCAGGACAGTACTCGTACGTCTTTAGGCTTATTGTTGGTCTTACTAGACAGGCTCCAACTGGAGTCACTTACTGATTGACCATATACAGAGATAACTATTGTTATATCTGTTTGATTTTACTTTAAGTTGACCTTCGTGATAGTTTATTTTCTTTATTTTGTATTTTACTTGTTTTACAACCTACTCACCTTTTTACAACTTTTACAAATTTACGCCATCTTTATATTTAGAAGTTGACGAGTTCCTTGACGAGTGTTTTTAACAATGGTCAGTTTTCACACCCCTAAGAAAGGGCTTAAGCCCACAGTTGAAGAGCATAGCCCAACATCATCTGGGCACACAAGTAGACAAGTCCCAACCTTGCGGGAACATGAAATAAGCAAAACAACAGGAGCACACTCTTCAAATGTGCGCAAGAGCATAGGAGAGTGGGAGTCCGGGAAATCTGTAGAAGTGCCAAAGACAACCTCACCACCAAAGAAACCTGTGTCGATGGAACCCACTAGGCCGAAATCACTGAGGACTCTCTCACAAGACAGCAAGGCCCCAGCCCCAGCCCGAAGAACATCGATGGAAGCAGTGGGAAGTCCACCGACACAGCTAAAACTCAAGTATAACGACCGTTTGACAGAAGCGAAAGCATGTGTCCAAAAGGCTAAAACACACCTCGGTAACTCAAGAAATATCAAAACTGAGATAAAGAATGAGGTGACACAGGCGATCGAACGGTTGTATCAACTGGTTAAGGAAGCAGATAGTGTAAAAGGGCAGGGACAGAAGAAAGCTAATGAACCCGAGAAGGAAACAGAACCTGGAAAAGAAAAAGAACCTGAAGAAAAACCATCGAAAGAACAGAAAAAAGAAGAACAAGAGCTCATGAGAAAAATTGAAGAACACGCTAAACTTATTCAAGAAAGCAACGAGAAAATGGAAAAACTGAAAGAGACGATCGAAAAACAACAAGAGATCCAAGAAAAGATGACGTACGCGAGTGTGGCAGCGGTGCATCCCAAGAGACACTTCCCGGAGCAGACCGCGCTACACTCAGTCGTGGTCACAGCCAAAGACGAGACAGAAACAGGGGATGAAATACTGAACAGGATAAGGGAGGTGGTCAAGGCAAAAGAAGGAGGAATAGAAGTGGAAAGAATACGGAAAGGAAAGGATAGGAAAGTGATCGTGGGCTGCAGAACAGAGAAAGACAGGGAGCAAATAAAAGAAAGGCTCAAGAGAGCGGAAGAGCATCTAAATGTACAAGAAGTGAAGAACAAAAACCCACTAGTTATACTGAAGGACGTTCTTCAATATAACAGCGACAAAGATATCCTGGAAGCTCTGTGGACGCAAAACAAAAAAGTTTTAAAAGACCTAGTAGAACAAGAGAACAAGGCAGAAATCCTGTATAAAAAACGATCGCGGAACCCTCAAGCACACAGCGTGGTCATGAGGGTGTCGCCCGGTGTCTGGCAACGATTGATGGACGCAGAATCGATCAAGATTGACCTACAAAGAGTAAAACTGTATGACCAGTCACCACTGGTCCAGTGCTCGCTCTGCCTAGGCTATGGGCACGGCCGACGATTCTGTAAGGAGACCGTCGAAAAGTGCAGCCACTGTGGCGGCCCCCACATGAAAGTAAACTGCGTAGATTGGCTCGCTGGGGCAACCCCAACGTGCTGTAACTGTGTGCACGCCAAGTATGAAAAAGTCGATCACAATGCCTTCAGCGCTGAATGCCCGATCAGGAAGAAGTGGGATACTATAGCACGGGCCACGATAGCATACCAGTGCTAAGGTGGTCCCATGTGTGATATCTTCCTCGACCAGCGCAAGGGCCTACTACATAGCCCAAGTAAATTTGCAAAGAAAGGAACTGGCAACACAAGAGATAATGCTTATGGCAAGTAAAAGGAAAATGGCTTTTGCGCTGCTTCAAGAACCGTACGTAGGAGCGATAGGCAGAATGAAGAACTACGGGGGGGCCAGGGTCTTCCAAAACTCAAACCAAGGAGATGGCACTATAAAGGCAGCAATAGCCGTCTTCGATGACGAAATGGATGTCATCCAGCTACCGAGCCTCACCACAAACAACATCGCAGTGGTGAAGTTAAAAACGAGTACTTGGGAGATTGTGGTTGCCTCGTTTTACTTCGAGCCTGACCACACTACTATTGAACCGTACCTAGAACAACTGAGGAAGATAGAACAGGAAGAAAAACCTACGAACCTAATAATCGGGGGAGATGCGAATGCAAAGAGCCCCTGGTGGGGAAGTAACATCGTAGACCACAAGGGCGAGGAATTGTCAGGATTTCTAGAAGAGACAGGCTTGCAGATACTCAACGACGGCAATATCCCTACGTTTGACACAATAAGGGGCAACAAGCAGTATACCAGCTTTGTGGACATAACGGCCTGCACAACGAATATGCTAAGTTTGATTGAAGACTGGAGAGTTAACGAAGGCGAGATAAGTTCGGACCACAACGCAATATCATTTAAAATTAGGCTCACTAAATCAAAAGGAATTACGATAAACCGAACCACTAGAATCTTCAACAGCAAAAAAGCCAATTGGAACCAGTTTAATGAGAAAATGGCCCAATTGCTAGAGGAAAACGACATCAATATAGAAGAAATAGAAAGAATAAGTAGTAAAATAGAATTAGAACAAAAAGTAAAATCATACATCAATACAATCGTAAATACATGTGACAGTACTATACCAAAAATAAAACCATATAATAAACTTACCTTACCGTGGTGGTCCGAAGAACTCGAAGAACTGAAGAACGAAGTCAAAACCAAGAAGCGTCGAATTCGATGTGCAGCGCCGGTCCGGAGGAGCAAAGTCGTCGATGAGTACCTGCAAGCAAAAGAAAAGTATGAGAAAGAAGCCAAGAAGGCACAGACAGAGAGCTGGAAGGAGTTTTGTGGGAGACAGGACAGAGAAGGGCTATGGGAGGGGATTTATAGAGTGATAGGAAGGACTACAAAGAGGCAGGAGGACATTCCCCTGATGAAGGAAGGTAAGGTGCTATGCGCCAAGCAGTCGGCAAAGATGCTGGCGGAAATCTTTTACCCGGAGGACTTGGAAAGTGAGGATAACGAAGACCACCGACGGACAAGAGCAGAAGCTGACAGAGTAAACGACTGGGTCCATGATGAGCACCATGACCCACCGTTTACAATGGAGGAGCTTAATACCGCGATGGGCAGTTTCAATCCCAAAAAAGCTCCGGGTAGGGATGGTCTTACGGCAGACATCTGCGCCAAGGCAATAGCACGAGATCCAGGGGTGTACCTTGCTCTAGCTAACAAATGTCTCACGATGCACCACTTTCCAACCACCTGGAAAGAGGCCACGGTAATAGTCCTGAGAAAGCCGGGGAAAAAAGATTACACAGACCCTAAGGCATACAGACCGATCGGCTTACTCCCGGTAATGGGGAAGATCCTGGAGAAGATGCTAGTTGGACGCATAAAATGGCATGTGATTCCGAGGATTAGTACTCGCCAGTACGGTTTCATGCCCCAGAAGAGCACCGAGGACTCCCTCTATGATCTTGTGCAACACATACGTACCAAACTGGAACAGAAAAAACTGATAACAATGGTATCACTAGACATAGAGGGAGCATTCGACAGCGCCTGGTGGCCAGCTATAAGAACCAGACTGGCTGAGGAAGAGTGCCCCGTGAACATACGAAGGCTCTTGGACAGCTACCTACAGGATCGCAGTGTGAGAGTTAGGTATGCCGGGCAGGAACACGCAAGGAAGACCAACAAAGGGTGCGTCCAGGGATCAATAGGCGGACCAATGCTGTGGAACATTCTTCTGGACCCCCTTTTGAGAGGCCTCGAACGGAGAAGGGACTACTGTCAGGCCTTCGCCGACGACGTTGTCCTGGTCTTTGATGGGGATACGGCGCTCGAAGTCCAAAGACAGGCAAATGCCGCTCTCGACTATGTTCGGGAGTGGGGTGTCAAAAACAAGTTGAAATTTGCACCACACAAAACTAATGCAATGGTCATAACAAGGAAACTGAAGTTTGACACACCACTTCTGAGGATGGACGGGATCGGTATTGGCATGTCTGAGGAAATAAAAATTCTAGGGGTAACGATAGACCACAAGCTGACATTCAATAACCACGCAGCGAATGTCTGCAAGAAGGCTCTCAACATATATAAGAAGCTAGCCACAGCAGCCAGAGTCAGTTGGGGTCTACACCCAGAAGTCATTAGGACTATTTACGTAGCAACGGTAGAACCAGTGATACTATATGCTGCGAGTGTCTGGGCACAAGAGACTAAAAAGATAGGAGTGCAGAAACAGCTTAACGCCGTGCAGAGAGGCTTTGCTCAGAAATTAACGAAAGCGTACCGGACAGTCTCACTAAATTCAGCCCTAGTGCTGGCTGGGATGCTCCCGCTAGATCTCCGAATACAAGAGGCAGCCGCCCTGTATAAGATTAAGCGAGGGGCACCCCTTCCAGTGCTGGCAGATAGAGAAGTGGAGAGGATGGTAAGTTTCACGACGACTCCTCACCCAGCTGAATATATTGGCCTGGAGTTCACCAACCTGATCGACCAGGAAGCTGTTGATAGTCATAACACCCAGGACGTCAAAATATTCACCGATGGCAGCAAAATAGAGGGTCAAGTCGGAGCGGCTCTGTCTTTATGGAAAGGCGAAGCCGAGACAAAAACCCTCAAGTTTAAGCTGTCCACGTACTGCACAGTGTATCAGGCTGAACTCCTGGCCATATGCCAAGCCACAAGGGAGATACTTAAACGTAGAGAGCAAAGCTTTGGGCTGTACAGTGACTCCAAATCAGCACTGGAAACTATCGCGAACCCAGGCTCCATACATCCACTCGCTATTGAAACCCGCAGTAACCTCCGGGGGGCTTTGACCCAAAACAAGCATATATCCCTGTTTTGGATCAAAGCCCACGCTGGACTGGAGGGTAATGAGCGCGCGGATCAGCTCGCGAAAGAGGCCGCGCTAAAAACTAAACGGAAACCCGACTATGAACACTGCCCGGTATCATTTGTTAAAAGACAGATCAGACTTGAGACACTTGACAAATGGAACACTAGATATAAGACAAGTAGCTCAGCGACTATAACTAAGATGTTTTTTCCTGACGCCGTGAGTGCATACAAGATCGTTAGACAACTAGAACTGACTAATATAATGACGCAAACAATGACGGGGCATGGTGGGTTCTCCGAATATTTGACACGATTCAAATGTAAGGAGAACCCATCATGCATCTGCGACCCAGGCGTGAGTGAAACAGTTCCGCACATTTTGTTTGAATGTCCCGTTAGCGCTTTGAAGAGACACGAGATAGAACAGAAGCTAGAATGTAAACTGGATGCAAACAGTGTAAATTCTTTAATAGTAAACAAAAATAAGAGAAATAATCTAATAGAGTATTGTACAAAAGTTGTAGAAAATGTAATAAAGAGAAACAAAGATGCATAAAATATGGTGAATATATATTATATGATATATATAAACAGCATATATAGACCGTAGCATAAGCAAACTTAAGTTATATAGGATAGTACTTACATTGTATATGGTTATATGATAAAACGTAAACAAAATGTATAAAATTAAGAAAACATAGTATAAACTAAGAGTAAAATAGCATAATATAATAAACAAAACATGTAATTAAATATAAGATCCCCCTTAGACCCCAAGAGGGTAAGATAAGTATGTTAACCCCACCTGTAGCTAGAAATAAAGTGAAAACTGTCTTTGATTTCGTCAAAGGAACGAGTAAAAAAAAAAAAAAAAAAAAAAAAAAAAAAACCTAACCTAACCTAACCTAACCCTCCATTGTAGTCACGGCTGCAGATGAAACAAAAACTGGGGAGGAAGTTTTAGACAAGATCAGAAAGGTGGTCAACGCCAAGGAAACCGGAATAGCAGTGGAAAGGATTAGAAAAGCAAAAGACCGGAAGATAATAGTGGGCTGCAGGACTGATGAGGAAAGACAGGAATTGAAGGAAAGGCTAAAGGGTGCAAAAGAGCTAAACGTAGAAGAGATGAAGAACAAGGACCCATTGGTGATCCTCAAAGACGTCTTCAAGTACAACAGCGATGAGGACGTCCTCGAGGCTCTGAAAAACCCGAGGAAAGGGATCCCCAATGAACTATTGGGTCAGAAGATGGAAATTGCCTTCAAAAAGCAAACGAGAAACCCCCACACGCACCACATAGTAATGAGAGTATCCCCAAAAATATGGCAGCATTTAGTCAATGTAGGATCCGTACAAATAGACATCCAGCGCGTTCGAGTAGCAGACCAATCGCCTCTCGTGCAATGTTCCTTATGCCTGGGATACGGTCATGGAAGACGTTTCTGCAAGGAGACTGAGGAAAAATGCTGCCACTGTGGGGGAGCCCATTTGAAATCAGAATGTGATGCCGCGGATGCCCCTCCCACGTGTACAAACTGCACCCGCTCAAAACTAGACAGAGTGGACCACAATGCCTTTAGCGGGGAATGTCCTATCCGTCGAAAGTGGGAGTCATTGGCCCGGGCTACCATAGCCTATTGCTAAAGTGGCCACAGGCTCAAACACCCTTCAAGCAGGCGCGAAGGCATACATAGTCGCACAAGCAAACCTACAAAGAAAGGCTCTAGCAACAGAGGAACTCATGATTGTAGCAGACAAAAAGAAGATGGCCTTCGCACTGCTCCAGGAGCCGTATGTCGGAAACCAACGAAAGCTAAAGAACTACGGGACCGCCAGGATCTTCCAAAGCATAAGTCAGGAGGCGGGAGTAGTCAAAGCGGCAATTGCTGTCTTTGACAATGACATAGATGCAACTCTCCTCCCGGAGTTTACAACTAACAATATCGCAGCAGTGAGACTCCAAACAAGTGCTTGGGAGATCGTGGCGGTCTCGTATTACTTTGAACCAACCGAACCAATAGAGCCATATCTGGAACAGCTAAAGAAAATAAAACAGCACGTTGGGAAAGGAAAAACTCTCATGGGCGGCGACGGCAACGCAAAAAACTCCTGGTGGGGAAGTCTAAAAACCGACGATAGGGGAGTTGATATGGCAGGAGCCCTAGAAGAAATGGAGCTGCAAGTATTAAATGAAGGCACTACCCCAACTTTCGATACAATAAGAGGTGATAAATCGTATATTAGCTTTATCGACGTCACGGCCTGCTCCACCGAGCTTTTAAACCAAATAGAAGACTGGAGGGTAGAAATAGGTTTAACGAGTTCCGACCACAACGTGCTTACATTTAAAATAACACTAACAAGAGCAAAGGGTATCAGAATAAATAGAACCACCAGAACATATAACACCAAAAAAGCAAACTGGAACCAATTCCATGAAAAACTCTCGGCATTGCTGAAGGAAAATAAAATTACAAAACCTGAAATAGAAAACACAACTGACAAAGAAAAACTAGAACAGAAAATAGAACTTTACACAAAAGCGATAACAGAAACATGCAACACCAGTATCCCAAAGAAGAAAACAAGTAGTAAACTTACCTTGCCGTGGTGGTCGGAAAAACTCGCTGAACTGAAGAAAGAGGTCACTACGATGAAGAGACGAATCCGCTGTGCCGCACCAGTCCGCAGGCCGAAGGTAGTCGATGAGTACCTGAAAACAAAGAAAAAATATGAGTCTGAAGCAGAAAGAGCAAAAATCGAAAGCTGGAAGGAGTTTTGTGGGAAACAGGATAAGGAAGGGTTATGGGAAGGGATTTATAGGGTAATAAGCAGGACAACAAAACGGCAGGAAGACGTGCCTTTAATAAAGGAGGGAAAGGTGCTAGACAGCAAGGAATCAGCTAAATTACTAGCAGAAACCTTTTATCCGGAAGATCTAGCGGGCGATGACAACTTGGAACACCGTCGAATGCGAGAAACAGCTCAACATGTAAACGGTTGGGTACATGATGAATACCATGACCCACCGTTTACGCCAGAAGAACTGGAATTCGCGGTGAAAGGGTTCAACCCAAAAAAGGCTCCGGGTTCGGATGGCTTGACAGCTGACATATGCAACCACGCGATCAAACATGACCCACAACTGTTTCTTGCCATATGCAATAAATGCCTCGCTCTCAACCACTTTCCCACCTTGTGGAAAGAAGCTACTGTAGTGGTCCTAAGGAAGCCCGGAAAGGAGGACTATACGAACGCAAAGTCGTACAGGCCCATAGGACTACTACCAATAATGGGCAAGATCCTGGAGAAGATGGTGGTTGGGAGACTGAAATGGCACCTGCTCCCTAAAATGAGCACCCATCAATATGGATTTATGCCACAAAAAAGCACCGAAGACTCCCTCTATGACCTGGTCCAACACATTAAAAGCAAACTTTCTGAGAAGAAGCTTGTCATAATGATTTCCTTGGACATAGAGGGAGCCTTCGATAGCGCATGGTGGCCAGCTATTAGGGTGAGGCTAGCCGAAGCAGGTTGCCCCGTAAACCTGAGAAGGGTGATAGACAGTTACCTACAGGACAGGAGGGTAAAAGTAAGATACGCAGGTCAGGAGTACTTGAAAAACACCAGCAAGGGTTGCGTCCAGGGATCCATAGGGGGGCCCATACTGTGGAACCTCCTTCTGGACCCTCTCCTCAAAGGATTAGAAGATCGAGGTGATTATAACCAGGCTTTTGCGGACGACGTGGTCCTAGTATTTAATGGCGATACGGCACTGGACGTACAGAAACAGGCCAATGCAGCCCTCGCCTATGCCCAGGAGTGGGGTATCGGAAACAAACTAAAATTTGCTCCGCATAAGACCAACGCGATGATACTAACACGTAAGCTAAAGTACGATACACCACTCCTGAGGATGGGCGGGACCTGCATCGATCTGTCAAATGAAATCAAAGTCCTGGGACTCACAATCGACAACAAGCTGACCTTCAACAATCACACGGCCAAAACATGCAGGAAAGCCCTGAACGTGTACAAACAGTTGTCGAGAGCCGCCAGGACCAGCTGGGGTCTAAGTCCAGAAGTAGTACGCATTATCTACACGGCCACGGTCGAACCGATTATGATGTACGCGGCCAGCGTCTGGGCACCAGCTACGAACAAACTAAATGTGCGTAAACAGCTGAACGCAGTCCAAAGAGTCTTTGCGCAAAAACTTATAAAGGGTTACCGAACTGTCTCGCTCAACTCAGCCCTAATACTAGCTGGGATGCTCCCACTAGATTTAAGGATCCAGGAGGCGGCAACCCTTTACGAAGCCAAGCGTGGAGTCCCACAACCCTTGCTGAGAGACAGAGAGGTAGAACACATGGTGGCATTCAGCATGACCCCGCACCCGGCAAAGCATATGAGCATAGAGTTCATAAAACTGGTAGACCAACAAGATGTTGAGCTATACAACAACCAGGCAGTTCGCATTTTTACAGATGGCAGCAAGATTGAGGGGAAGGTCGGTGCAGCGCTATCCTTTTGGAATAGCGAAGCAGAGACCAAGAACCTCAAACTTAAGCTGCCTTCATACTGCACAGTCTACCAAGCAGAACTCTACGCCATATGCAGAGCCACACGGGAGGTCAAAAAACGCCCAGAAACCACGTTTGGCATATATAGCGACTCACGTTCAGCCCTTGAAACCGTTGCTAACCACGGTTCCACTCATCCCCTTGCTGTAGAAATCCGGGAGAACTTAGCCAGTATCTCAATCCAAAACAAAGAGTTAACTTTATTTTGGATCAAAGCGCACGCGGGGATGAGTGGAAACGAGAGAGCAGACGAATTAGCTAAAGAAGCAGCGCTGAACATAAAAAAGAAGCCAGATTACGATGCCTGCCCAGTTTCATTTGTAAAACGAGAAATTCGCCTGAAATCTCTGGAGGTGTGGAACCGAAGATACAAAACGGAAGACAAAGCGGCTGTAACAAAAATGTTCTTCCCTGACGCAGTGCAGGCTTATCAAGTTGTACGAAAAATAGACCTGTCAAATGTGTTGACTCAGGTAATGACAGGGCACGGTGGGTTCTCTGAGTACTTATCTCGTTTTAAGTGCAAAGAGAGTCCATCGTGCATCTGTGAGCCTGACAAAGCCGAAACCGTCGAACACGTACTTTTTGAATGCCCCGTCTTCGGTCGCGAAAGGCACGAAGCTGAAAACACACTCGAATCCCAGTTGAAAGCTGAAAATGCAAGTAAAATTTTGTTAAATAAACACACAAGAGCCGAATTTATAAACTATTGTACCATAATAGCAAGAAAGGTCATAAATAGAAATAAAAGTTAGATAAGTTATGATTTATATATATTATAAAAATATATATAAAATGCATAAAATGTAAAATAAGCACCATATGTAAATAGATATAAGTATAACAAAGTAAAAGAAGCTAAAAGTGTACACCTATGTCAAACATATAAAAATGTAGGTATATATTATAAAGTAGCATATAAATAGACTAAGAAATAATGATAGCAACTAAAATAGAACCTAAGCATAATAAAGATAAGAAAACAGTAGCAAGTAAGTAAAAGCAAAAGAAAACATGTAATAAAAATACCCTGTTTATCCCCCACCCCATCCAAGTTAGAGAATAATAGAGATAGAACATAACGATAAATTTAAGCAAATAAAGACTCTGACACTTACTCGTCAGAGGGAATCGATTAAAAAAAAAAAAAAAAAAAAAAAAAAAAAAAAAAAAAAACCTAACCTAACCTAACCTAACCTAACCTAACCTAACCTAACCTAACCTAACCTAACCTAACCTAACCTAACCTAACCTAACCTAACCTAACCTAACCTAACCTAACCTAACCTAACCTAACCTAACCTAACCTAACCTAACCTAACCCGGTGGAAAGCTTCAACCCGAAGAAAGCCCCAGGAGTAGATGGCTTTACCGCCGACATTTGCAACCAGGTAATAAGCAGCGACCCAGAGACCTTCCTCGCACTAGCCAACAGATGCCTGGTTCTCTCACACTTTCCAATCATGTGGAAAGAAGCCACAGTAGTCGTGTTGAGGAAACCAGGGAAAAAAGACTACACAGATCCAAAGTCTTATCGGCCAATTGGATTACTACCGGTCTTGGGGAAGGTCCTGGAGAAGATGGTTGTACGGCGAATGTCATGGCATCTCATCCCAAGGATGAGCACTCGCCAATATGGCTTTGTGCCTAAAAGAAGTACCGAAGACTCCCTCTATGACCTGATACATCACATAAAAGAAAAACTAGAACAGAAGAAACTTATCACCATGATATCATTGGACATAGAGGGAGCCTTCGACAGCGCGTGGTGGCCCGCCATCAAAGTCAGGTTGGCTGAGGAGAAGTGTCCCGCAGACATAAGAAGGCTGGTGGCCAGTTACTTGCAGGATAGGCGTGTTAGGGTGAGGTATGCTGGGGAAGAGCACGGTAAGAACACGGAAAAGGGTTGCGTTCAAGGGTCGATCAGCGGTCCCATTATGTGGAACCTCCTTTTAGATCCACTTTTAAAAGGGTTAGAGCAACGTGGGGATTTTGGACAGGCCTTCGCGGATGACGTAGTCCTGGTATTCGACGGGGACACAGCTCTGGAGGTCCAGCGACGGGCGAATGCCGCCCTCGCCTATGTCAGGGAGTGGGGTATCATGAACAAGCTCAAGTTTGCACCGAAAAAGACAAACGCGATGGTCATCACAAGGAAGCTCAAACATGATACGCCACTTCTGAGCATGGGCGGGGTCGCCATTGGCCTGTCGCAGGAGTTCAAAATCCTGGGGCTCACCATAGACAATAAGCTAACATTTAATAGCCACGCTGCAAATGTCTGCAAAAAGGCTATTAATATATACAAGCAATTGTCTAGAGCCGCCAGGATTAGCTGGGGTCTTAGTCCAGAGGTCATCCGTGTCATCTATACGGCGACAGTGGAGCCGGTTATAATGTATGCGGCGAGCGTATGGGCACCGGCAACCAAGAAACTGATGATCCAAAAGCAACTGAATGCGGTCCAGCGAGGTTTCGCCCAGAAACTTACAAGAGCGTACCGCACCGTCTCCCTGAACTCAGGACTGGTACTGGCCGGGTTACTCCCACTTGACCTCAGGATACAGGAGGCAGCCGCCCTGTATGAGGCAAGGAGGGGGATACCTCGGCCAGAGTTAAGGGACAGGGAGGTGGAGCGGCTTATACCATACGCTCAAACTAAGCACCCGGCAGAGCACACACGCCTGAAGTTCATCAGCCTGATAGACCAAGAACAGGTGGATGCACACAACACCCAAGCAGTGCGAATTTACACCGACGGCAGCAAGATTGAGGGTGAGGTTGGAGCGGCATTGTCCTTGTGGAAAGGTGAAGCCGAAATCAAAGCCCTCAAACTCAAGCTGCCAAGGTACTGCACGGTCTATCAGGCAGAGCTTCTGGCAATAAGCAGAGCCACGCGCGAAATCCTGAGGCGGACTGAGAGTTCTTTTGGAATCTATAGCGACTCCATGGCAGCGCTACAGACCGTTACCAATCATGGCTCCCTCCACCCTCTAGCCGTGGAGGCTCGTGAAAACCTCAGTACGAGCAGACTCCAGAATAAAGACGTTTCTTTATTCTGGATCAAAGCCCACGCAGGGTTGGAGGGAAATGAGAGAGCGGATCTGTTAGCGAAGGAGGCTGCAGCAAACACCAAACGGCGACCCGACTACGATTGCTGCCCGGTTTCACACGTCAAGCGAACGATCCGCTTGGAATCGCTGGGCGTGTGGAACCAGCGTTATAGGGAAGGCACGACTGCAAACGTAACCAAATTGTTTTTCCCAGATGCGATCCAGGCATACAAAACAGTCCGGAAATTCGTGCCCACCAGCATTATGACCCAAGTACTCACGGGGCATGGCGGGTTCTCCGAATACTTGCATCGTTTCAAGTGTAAGGAGAACCCATCGTGCATCTGTGAGCCGGACGTGCGCGAGACGGTGGCGCACATACTTCTAGAATGTCCTGTTTTCTCCCTTAAGAGACACGAAGCTGAGCAAGTCCTAAATGTGAAATTGATCCCCGAGAACCTAAGAGATATAATGGCTAAAAATGATCTAAGAGAGCTTTTCATAAGTTATTGTACAGAAATAGTGAAAAAAGTAATAATAAGGAATAAATAGGCATGTTAAGTATGTTGTATATGTATTTTGAGTAATATATAGAACAGCATAAAATATAAGATAAAAATTGTATAGATAAAGTAGAATAATATTTATAAGATGTAAAAATAAGTGTGTTAAGAAAGTATGTAGTTATAAAATGTGTTTAAAATATAGGATGGAATTGAAGCTCGTAGAAATAAGCTATAGAATAAGCCCTTTCTGTTTATGTAAAATAATAAATGAATAGAAATATAAGTAAAATGTAGTAACTAGAATAAGCGTCCTCCAGACCCATATGGGTACGATAAAAATGTAAGTCCCAACCGTAGTTAGCGATAAAGTAAAAATGTCTTTGATTTATTATACGTCAAAGGAACAATAGTAAAAAAAAAAAAAAAAAAAAAAAAAAACCTAACCTAACCTAACCTAACCTAACCTAACCTAACCTAACCTAACCTAACCTAACCTAACCTAACCTAACCTAACCTAACCTAACCTAACCTAACCTAACCTAACCTAACCTTTTTTTTTTTTTTTTTTTTTTTTTGGCGCTATGAAAGATGCGTTACGCATCCCCCCCTCTATTGGAGGGTGGGAAGGGTATGTGGGACTCCCCGGCCCGTTAGGATCAGTATACCCACTAAACAACCCAGAGCATCGGTCAGAACAAATACGAAGAAAAAAAAAAAAAAAAAAAAAAAAAAAAAAAAAAAAAAGTAACCTAACCTAACCTTTTTTTCTCACTTAGCAGTAAAGTAAATATGACAGATTTAGTTCATGTCAAAGGAACAATAGTCGACACCTAACCCAAACCTAACCTAACCCAAACCTAACCTAACCCAAACCTAACCTAACCCAAACCTAACCTAACCCAAACCTAACCTAACCCAAACCTAACCTAACCCAAACCTAACCTAACCCAAACCTAACCTAACCCAAACCTAACCTAACCCAAACCTAACCTAACCCAAACCTAACCTAACCCAAACCTAACCTGTTTTTTTTTTTTTTTTGCGCTATGAAAAATGCGTTACGCATCCCCCCCCTCTATTGGAGGGTGGGAAGGGTATGTGGGACTCCCCGGCCCGTTAGGATCGGTATACCCACTAAACAACCCAGAGCATCGGTCAGAGCAACTACGAAGAAAAAAAAAAGTAACCTAACCTAACCTTTTTTTCTCACTTAGCAGTAAAGTAAATATGACAGATTTAGTTCATGTCAAAGGAACAATAGTCGACACCTAGTGCCATTTCTAGATGGCAAGAAGGAAATAAAAAAAAAACCAGATATTCGTAATCAGCACTCCCAAATTAGTCGAAAAAGACACCCATGTCAGTTTTTTGTACCATCATGTGCACCCGCCATTTTGAATTCCAAATCTGACCAGATATTCGTAATCAGCACCCCCAAATTAGTCGAAAAAGACACCCATGTCAGTTTTTTGTACCATCATGTGCACCCGCCATTTTGAATTTCAAATCTGACCAGATATTCGTAATAAGCACCCCCAAATTAGTCGAAAACGACACCCATGTCAGTTTTTTGTACCATCATGTGCACCCGCCATTTTGAATTTCAAATCTGACCAGATATTCGTAATCAGCACCCCCAAATTAGTCGAAAAAGACACCCATGTCAGTTTTTTGTACCATCATGTGCACCCGCCATTTTGAATTCCAAATCTGACCAGATATTCGTAATCAGCACCCCCAAATTAGTCGAAAAAGACACCCATGTCAGTTTTTTGTACCATCATGTGCACCCGCCATTTTGAATTTCAAATCTGACCAGATATTCGTAATAAGCACCCCCAAATTAGTCGAAAACGACACCCATGTCAGTTTTTTGTACCAACATGTGCACCCGCCATTTTGAATTTCAAATCTGACCAGATATTCGTAATCAGCACCCCCAAATTAGTCGAAAAAGACACCTATGTCAGTTTTTTGTACCATCATGTGCACCCGCCATTTTGAATTCCAAATCTGACCAGATATTCGTAATCAGCACCCCCAAATTAGTCGAAAAAGAAACCCATGTCAGTTTTTTGTACCATCATGTGCACCCGCCATTTTGAATTTCAAACTGACCAGATATTCGTAATCAGCACCCCCAAATTAGTCGAAAAAGCTACCCATGTCAGTTTTTTGTACCATCATGTGCACCCGCCATTTTGAATTTCAAATCTGACCAGATATTGGTAATCAGCACCCCCAAATTAGTCGAAAAAGACACCCATGTCAGTTTTTTGTACCATCATGTGCACCCGCCATTTTGAATTTCAAATCTGACCAGATATTCGTAATAAGCACCCCCAAATTAGTCGAAAAAGACACCCATGTCAGTTTTTTGTACCATCATGTGCACCCGCCATTTTGAATTTCAAATCTGACCAGATATTGGTAATCAGCACCCCCAAATTAGTCGAAAAAGACACCCATGTCAGTTTTTTGTACCATCATGTGCACCCGCCATTTTGAATTTCAAATCTGACCAGATATTCGTAATAAGCACCCCCAAATTAGTCGAAAAAGACACCCATGTCAGTTTTTTGTACCATCATGTGCACCCGCCATTTTGAATTTCAAATCTGACCAGATATTGGTAATCAGCACCCCCAAATTAGTCGAAAAAGACACCCATGTCAGTTTTTTGTACCATCATGTGCACCCGCCATTTTGAATTTCAAATCTGACTAGATATTCGTAATCAGCACCCCCAAATTAGTCGAAAAAGACCCCCATGTCAGTTTTTTGTACCATCATGTGCACCCGCCATTTTGAATTCCAAATCTGACCAGATATTCGTAATCAGCACCCCCAAATTAGTCGAAAAAGACACCCATGTCAGTTTTTTGTACCATCATGTGCACCCGCCATTTTGAATTTCAAAACTGACCAGATATTCGTAATCAGCACCCCCAAATTAGTCGAAAAAGACACCCATGTCAGTTTTTTGTACCATCATGTGCACCCGCCATTTTGAATTCCAAATCTGACCAGATATTCGTAATCAGCACCCCCAAATTAGTCGAAAAAGACACCCATGTCAGTTTTTTGTACCATCATGTGCACCCACCATTTTGAATTTCAAACCTGATCAGATATTCGTAATCAGCACCCCCAAATTAGTCGAAAAAGACACCCATGTCAGTTTTTTGTACCATCATTTGCATCCGCCATTTTGAATTCCAAATTGACGTTACAAAAATACATACATATTTTTTACTAAACATAGAAAATACCCAGAACACCCGGATTCATTATTTGCAGATCGTTTAAACATTTTATTCCAAGGCGGGAATCGAACCCGCAAACTTCTGCGTCACAGGCCGCTGCGTCACATCGGTCGTCAAATCAACTATTTGAGTACATACAAACCTAATTTCCTAATTAGGTTCCTATTTTATTTGGTTAAACTAGACAAAATAAAGTACCTATTTTAGTAGTACCTCGTACCTATAATATCTGTTCTGACAAGACTCGAATAAAACTATCGACCTACTAAAACTGAACTGGCAACACACGTTGTATCCAGAGACAGATATAAAAACAGACAGAGAACAAGCATAATGTTCGCTCGCTATTGTAGCGCGGCAACGCCGCGCTTTTATAGAAGCGAAAACTGGTTTGAATTTGTTGACCGTTAAATGGTTTTTTGCTTCTTGTAATGTAACTATTGGTCCTGGAGACTCCAAAATTTTGGTGCCAAGTGCACTAATTCATATTGACATCTGGAGATATCAACCGAATCTCTATCTCTTACCGTTTCTGAGATCCAGCATGTGTCAGCTGGAGAAACGTTTCCCCAGCTTACACGTTGCTAAAAGCCTGTAGTTCAAAGAGTTTTGAACCTAGAAGCCTCAAATATTTGGTACCTTTGGCACCAATTGTGCACTAAATCTGGAGATATCAACCGTGTCTATAGCTGCAGCCGTTTCACCACCATGCACCAGCATGTGCGTGTTGAAATAACGGTACGTCAGCTTACACGTTGATGAAGTCTTATAACTCCGAGAGTTTTTTAGCTGCAGGTTTGGAAATTTTGCTACCTAGTGCACCAATCTGGTACTAAATGCTAGCGTTTATTCTATAGCTCTATCAGCACTCGTTTGCCCACACTGAATGAGGAAGCTGGTGGCATGTTACTTCAGCTAACACACCTTCAAAGGCTTGTAGCGTCGTTGTTTTTTTGGCACCTAAATTATGGTTGTAATCTATGATGGTACTAAATATGAACTAAATATTGGCATTTTCAGAATCTGCATTTTCCATATGAGGAAGCTGGAGGCATGCACATAAGTTATGGCGAAATGGGGACCCGTCACAGTTTTATCTGTGAATGCAGTTTTATAGGTCTTGAGAAACTAAAACATAAAGTGCAAAAATTTTTTTTCTACGGCCAAAACTGACTAGGTTATGGGCAAAATACCGAACGAGGCTCACTGACCGTGCGAACAGCCTAGCGTTGAGATATTGTGACGTCATGTCACAATGACCCAGCGCTAGCCGCCGAACCCGCGCGGTTTTATTAAAAAAAAATTAATTTAAACCAGAACACGACCCGCGCAGATCGAGTGAACTTTAATAAAATAATGGTGGAGAGCGCGAGCGCGGGCGAAAGAGAATCGAGACGTCACGGTTCCCTGACATGAGCTATCCGGCCGCCCCGCGGTTGGCTTGTACAAAATGTGTAATATCTTCGCAACCAATGGAACGATTTCAATGATTTAAAAACTATCGTACCTAAACAAGTAAAAGGAACACCATTACATAGATAATATATGCATTTTCCGACTTGGTACGGGAGCTCATTAAAATATTACGATTTCTGCTGCACGGCCCGTTGCGAAGTGAGCGTCACCAAGGTGGGGGTGCGCGTGCGGGAGGGGAGTTTAGAGTAAGGTACCCGCGCGGCTCAGACGCGAGGTCGGCTCCATAGAGTAACTTTTATACTGGGTCGGCTCCCTACGCAGGTGTTTTATAAAAAGGACATTAATTCATAATGTAATATAGTTGTATGACAAAATCTATACAAATAAATAAAATTGAAGTGTCTGTTTGTAATATTAAAATAACCGCTTTTTACTACATGCATAGGAATGTATATACGATACATATACCAAAATAGCATTTTTTTAAATTTTTGTCTGTCTGTCTGTTTGTTCCGGGTAATCTCTGGAACGGCTGGACCGATTTCGACGGGACTTTCACTGGCAGATAGCTAATGTAACAAGGAGTAACTTAGGCTACTTTTTATCCCGAAAAAACCGCCACGCGGGCGAAACTGCGAACGGCCGCTATTTTATGCCGTATTAACGCCATCTGTTGGCGACATCGAGTACTACTTCAGTTAAGATTTGTAAGTAAACATGTTTACCGCCCAACGAAGTGGGCACGGGTCAGCTAGTTACATTAGAAATAAGAAGCGCATAAACTTAAAATTTTCCATAATAAAGATATAACCTGTTGTTGTGTCCCAAATCCTTAACAATTAGGCAAATAAAACTTGCTATTGGTCAGAGCAACTACGAAAAAAAACAAACTAACCTAACCTAACCTTTTTTTTCTCCCTTAGCTTTTTTTCTTTTTTTTGTCCTTTCTAAATATGACTGATTTAGTTCACGTCAAAGGAACGACGTCATGAGGTAAATTAAGTGATTGAATTGAGCTCACCAGGTAATTTAAGGGTTAAAAAAATATATAATATAATTGAGATCCTTATTTCGAAGTCAGTTAAAAACGTGAACCCGCGCCACTTCACGCGGGTGTACCTAGTGTGCACATGCACCTCATGCACGTCGTTGCCCGCGGAGCGCAGGACACAATGAGATTCCGCCGTGTTCCCCGTTCGATCCACTCCGGATACCTAATGTCTAGCTAGTGGTTTAGCATGGTTCAGCTTCGGTGGTGAGGTTTCACCATACTTGGAGTAATAAAACTATCTAAGTACAAAACAAAAACTTTTTAATCGAATATATACATTATTTCATAGGTAATCATCTATCACTAACACATACGTAGGTTAGTTACACACCTACTCACTTCACTTACAAATTCTAGATGCGAGTAAGCGCATAGGCGAGGCATAAGCGAAGGCAGCTCGCGGAGTGGCGGTCACGTGGCTCGGCTCGGCGGGGGCGGGGGCGCGGGCTACAGGTTGGCGAGGAAGTGACACTTGTCCACTGCAACAAGAGCACAGCACCGCGTCATCGTCCGCCGGCAAGGACGCGAGGCGCGGGAGATGCAAGCACTCACCTGCGGAGGGGAGAGGCAGCGCGGCGCCGCGAGGAGGAGCCTTGCTGAGCACGGCGGCCGCGTGCGCTCGCTCGACGCGCGCCGCGCTCTCGGCGACCGACACGTTCATCCTGCAAGCGCAACCACAAACATCATCACCTCACCTCACCAGCTCACAATACCAGCTGCATCGATTGCAGTCTGCATCTCACCTCCTGGCTTACGCGAGTGACGTAACAGAAGCATTCGATGCCAAACATTTGACAACCGATGTGGCGCGGCGGGCGAATGTCCGCCTGCGACGCAGAGGTTGCGGGTTCGATTCCCGCCTTGGGATAAATGTTTGTACGATCTGCAAATATTTATTCCGGGTGTTCTGGGTATTTTCTATGTATAATAAAAAATATCTATGTATGTAATATAATTGTATTAGGTATATCAGTCATCTAGTACCCATAACACAAGCTCTGCTTAGCTTGGGGCTAGATGATGCTGTGTGGATTGTCCTAAAAAAAAAAAAAAACATTCATGTGGCTTAGACAGATTTTTCTAAAACGACTATGCAACCGACAGAAGTACATGGTCGACCGTGATATAGTGAGAGTGCGGTTGGTAGGTTGGTAATGTAATGTAGGTAGGTAGGTGGGTACTAACGTGCTGATGTCTGGAGTGAGAGTGCGGTTGGTAGGTTGGTAATGTAATGTAGGTAGGTAGGTGGGTACTAACGTGCTGATGTCTGGAGTGAGAGTGCGGTTGGTAGGTAGGTAATGTAATGTAGGTAGGTAGGTGGGTACTAACGTGCTGATGTCTGGAGTGAGAGTGCGGTTGGTAGGTAGGTAATGTAATGTAGGTAGGTAGATGGGTACTAACGTGCTGATGTCTGGAGTGAGAGTGCGGTTGGTAGGTTGGTAATGTAATGTAGGTAGGTAGGTGGGTACTAACGTGCTGATGTCTGGAGTGAGAGTGCGGTTGGTAGGTAGGTAATGTAATGTAGGTAGGTAGGTGGGTACTAACGTGCTGATGTCTGGAGTGAGAGTGCGGTTGGTAGGTAGGTAATGTAATGTAGGTAGGTAGATGGGTACTAACGTGCTGATGTCTGGAGTGAGAGTGCGGTTGGTAGGTAGGCAATGTAATGTAGGTAGGTAGGTGGGTACTAACGTGCTGATGTCTGGAGTGAGAGTGCGGTTGGTAGGTAGGTAATGTAATGTAGGTAGGTAGGTGGGTACTAACGTGCTGATGTCTGGAGTGAGGGTGGGGTTGGTAGGTAGGTAATGTAATGTAGGTAGGTAGGTGGGTACTAACGTGCTGATGTCTGGAGTGAGAGTGCGGTTGGTAGGTAGGTAATGTAATGTAGGTAGGTAGGTGGGTACTAACGTGCTGATGTCGGTGGCGTCGCTCGCCTCGCCCGCCACGAGGCCGCGCCAGAACTCGTGCACCTGCAACCAGACAACCAACCCTTCACTCGCATTGCACCATCAACCTTTACATGCTGTTACAGTAGGTACAGTAAGTAGGTAGGTCTGACGCACAACAAGCAACGACTTTACAACTTGCACTTTTGTTGAACTGAGAACTGTTACGCGAACCTCGCGATTACATTATTGCTAGCTTGTACAGGCTTACCTATGTAGGCTTAGGAGCAAAATAGAGGTACCTACTTATACATTTTATCGATCACTCGCGTTCTCTCTTGGCCCTAGGAGGTCGAATCCGGGATCGACGGGTCCCCCGCCCCCAGGGGGGGGGGGGGGAGGAAAAAAAAACAAAATTGAAATCTATCTATAAAAAGGACAAGTAACCGACCTCGTCGATGACGCGGTAGGCGAAGTCCTTGTCCTTAGCCTGCGCATCGAAGGCGAACTGGTTGACGGGCTTGCCGTCGGGCACCTTGTAGAGGCGGAACCACTCCACGGTGGCAGCCAGCAGGCCGGGGCACAGGCGCTCCACGTCAGCCACGTCGTGGAGGCCCTCGGCGAGAGGGTCGCGCACGTCCACGGCTAGCAGCTTCCAGTCCGTCTCTCCCTCGTCGATGAGGGCCAAGGTGCCCAGCACCCGCACGGGATACACGTCCCCTCGCAGAGCCACCCTCGAGCCGATCTCCAGCACGTCGATGGGGTCGTTGTCCCCGCGCGCCTGCGTGGCGGGGTCCACGTGGTGAGGGTTCTCCCAGGTCTGAGGCAGGGCGCCGTAGTTCCAGATGTAGCCTCGATGCGGGAACACGTTGGCGACGTACCGCAGAGCTCCCTTCTTGACGTCCTGCTTGATGGGGTTGAGCGGCTCGCTGAGGCTGATCTCCATCTTGGCGTTGGTCCAGCGCGGCACCTCGACCACCATGTTGACGAGGCGCGCCTCTCGGTCGGCCCACAGCGGGATGTCGTGCAGCGGAGAGATGGGGCCGGCAGCATCCTCTGAGAACAAGCCGTTCCTACCTTAAGCTCATCCCCATCAACACCATCAACACCATCACCATCCATGCTCTAATACTTACAACTCTTAATGAAAGTCTTGCTAATCGTCTTGCGGATCTTGCCATCTATTTAGATGGCGATCTCTCTTTCAGAGACCTATTACCTATTCGAAAATTTAATAAAAAAATTTAAACACAAAATAATGTTGAACTTGAATGTCAGTGTATTGTGGCTCATGCATGCATTCAATATCTAATTGTTTGGTTGGCTCCGACTGATATCAAAACATAAGCAAATTTAATATGTTGACAGCTGAAAGTAAAATTTGTGCGAATTGTAGAAAGGTAACATAAGCTACCTACCTTCAGTACGGAAAAGATAAATGAAATGGTTTCGAGTAAGATAACCCTTCTGATAGGAAGCCTATCAGAGAGTTAGATAGGTAGGTAGGTATGTTCAATTATCTGTTATCTATCACATTACCTAATTGTAGGTCATAATCAAAGTCACAAATTAAAGAAATGACATACCTACCCAGTACCCAGGCCTGGTAAATTAATTTAACAGATTTGAATGGATTATTCCCAAATAATCATTGATCCGTTACAACTGAACACTCCGTTCACTCCGTCACTTTTTGAATTAAATGTTGTTTCAACGAAACATGATATTTTGTGTAGGTATCAATTTTTGCATGTAATTTTTAAATAATCAGGTTTTTCTATATGACTGCTTTGTACTAATCAATAGTGTAGTTACTGCCAACGAGGTTGAGAAAAAAAACAAGATTATTTTGATTAGAAAGTTTAGTGATTAGTGAAAAATTAATCAAACATGTAATGCGTAACAGATTTATTTAATTAGTTATGTACTCAAGAAAATAATGATTTAACCGAACAATTTGGGTCTAAATCTAATAAGCCAAATTGCAACATCATACATAAAGGTTGTTTGTGTACTTAATGTCTCTGCAGAGTACTGCAAATAACGCTGTCTCACACAAAAGTAGTTTTTGTACTATGTTTAACATAAACCTAGTTCTGAATGTAGTAAATATGTATAAACATAGCTCATATGCTTTTTAGGAATTGTTCATTGTATTGTTATTGATAGTGTTGACTACCATTTCAAATAAATTGTTTTTGAATTCAACCTAGTTAAGTGTTTTACTGCTGGTTTTCTTCAATTGAAGTTGTAAGTCTTTTTGCAATTATTAAACTGATTTCTAATCAACATAATTTTGTTTTACTTTTCTTAACACTGTTGGCAATAACTACATAATTAATTAGTACAAAGTAGTTAAATAAAATAAATAAATAAATAATGCTGGACAATCCACACAGCGTCATCTAGCCCCAAGCTAAGCTGAGCTCGTGTTATGGGTACCAGATGACTGATATACATAATACAATACTATATTACATACATAGATATTTTTTATTATACATAGAAAATACCCAGAACACCCGGAATAAATATTTGCAGATCGTACAAACATTCTTAATCTTACTAATTACTTAAATTTAATTTACTTAAATTTAAGTAATTAGTAAGTTGTATAGAAAAAGCTGATTATTATGATAAAATCAGTGCACTAAAAAATTCAATTATCAATAGAGGATCGGAATGTGAGGAAGAAAAAGAGGTTTATACAAAGATGGTCTTTAAGTTATCTCTTGGACTGCACATCCAAACAATGCCTTAGCAGAAATTTGATCAACAAAAATTTAGTGTACCCACAACATATTGTCATCAGGCAGGGACTAAAGATTTTACATTAACAGATGGAAGCTGTCTAATTATGTAAGCATTCTAGATTACAATTACTGCAAGGGTCATTTAGATTATATATGTTTATTTATTATTTAGTAGGAAATGCCAACATACCATGTTACAAAACCCATACTTGTAAAACATTTGCAACGTATATGTTGGTAGGCATATGGGGGTGTATGCCAAAGATAATATTTAGACATACCTCAGACAACCACAAGCCATCCTCAAAAAATCTTGAGTTCGAATAAAGAGATCTACTAGAGGATAGGTAGGTACCTACTGTAAGTCATGAAGTTATTAGTTTGTAGCCCATGTCGCGTAGGTGAAAGGCCAAGGACAGCCACGCTGAAACCACGCAAGCGGAAATCGAATCTCGATTGCCGCCAGCTAGCGCTATTTCATCCCAGCTGTGGTGGACAGTACACCTAGTGTAGCTAGTGGTGCACGCACTTAGGACTTTAGGAGACTGGCTATAGTGGCTATCGATCGGCAGCATCATAATGCCAACTTACTGAAATACACCCGATAGTCGGGCGAATAGAGAGCTCCTCGTTCCTCCGCGATGTACATGTTTCCGTTTTTATTAGGCCGGGGGGCCGCCACTGACGACGTGGTACAGGAGGAGAGAGCTCGCGTACACGAAGTAACCGCTGAACGAACCGCGCTCGACTGGCGCCGCCGAGTGCGAATACCGGTACCGTATAAGAGAGCTCGCAAGGGAGCCGTTGTTGCACCAGTGAAACAACGTGTTACTGACATACTTACTTCCTTTCTTTCTATTCTAGCCACAGAGTATAGCTTTGATCAGGGTTGCCAGGTAAGTGCTCGACCAAATCGCCAAATTTTCAGGGCCAAGGAGCCTAAAGGTAATCCAACTTTAAAACTAACGCTATATTAGTAAACTAGCCCATTTAATTTTTTTTTTATTTTATTTTATTCTAACTGTAATAAGCACTTTTAAAATTAATACTATAGTAGGGCCAATTTAATAGGCCACATTTTTGACATAATCTGTCTGTTTTAGATTCATAGTGAGACGCGCACCACCACTGCGCGCCGCCGTCACGTCGCGTCGGGCACCTTCCACCCATTTTTCAATAAGACTAATACGAAGAAATAAAAATAAATAATAATTAAAATATAATGCAAAAACGAAAAAAACACTTAATATTTTTGTTAAATTCCACGCGAACGAAGTCACGGGCGCGGCGTAGCTAGTCAATCATAAATCTTTTGATTTTTTGGGTAACAACCCTAGTTCTATAGGGTAACCTTGTAACGACGTAGGCACAGTTTTTTAAATCAAAAATAGATTAGATTAGAATGGTTTATTAGTCAAAGTAAGTCCTCTAAAATTGCCTTCTTTTGTCATTACTACAATAAATATGTATGTTTAACTGAAAAAATGAATCAATTGTGTAGTTGATACTTTGAAAATATTGTGTGCCCTCCGTTACAAGGTTACGTTGTTGAATTCAGATGAAGTGTCAAAAGTGACCAATAAATCGTCTAACCTGGCACCACTGGCTTTTTTTTTTTTTTTGTGGCAATTTTGCAAATGTCAAGTGGGTTGAATAAATTCTTTTCAGTCAAGTCGAGTCGGTAAAAAAAGTAAAGTCAGCCGTCATCGGTTTTGAAGAAAAAGATGGCGTTTTTCTTCAAAACCAAAGGGAAACATTTTCGTTCTAATCAGGATGCCTCATAACACACTTTAAATTTGATTTTGCGTTGTGTGTTTTGTCCAAAGAATTTTGTCTGACGGACATTGACAGTGACAGTTTTTACTAAAGGTATTGTGCGTAAACAGAGCAGGCACAAACAATAAAAAAAAACATTGGTGCAGGAACAGTGCCTCACTCATTTTTTTATTCGAAAACTCATACGGTGCTTACCGTCGCGTCAGAGGCATCACTAACTTACTACCTACAATCTATACAAATAAATAAAATTGAAGTCTGTTTGTAATATTAAAATAACCGCTTTTTACTACATGCATATGAATGTATATGCGATACATTTACCGAAATAGCATTTTTTAAAATTTTTGTCTGTCTGTCTGCCTTTCTGTCGTTCTGTCTGTTTGTTTGTTCCGGGTAATCTCTGGAACGGCTGGACCGATTTCGACGGGACTTTCACTGGCAGATAGCTGATGTAACATGCCAAATGCTAACTTAGGCTACTTTTTATCCCGAAAAAATAACGGGAACGGAAAAAAAATTCCACGCGGGCGAAACTGCGAATGGCTGCTATTTTATGCCGTATTAACGCAATCTGTTGGCGACATCGAGTACTACTTCAGTTAAGATTTGTAAGTAAAAATGTTTACCGCCCAACGAAGTGGGCACGGGTCAGCTAGTCTATACGTACTTACAAATAAATAAAATTGAAGTGTCTGTAATATTAAAATAACCGCTTTTTACTACATGCATATGAATGTATATGCGATACATATACCAAAAAAGCATTTTTTTTAATTTTTGTCTGTCTGTTCGTCTGTCTGTCTGTCTGTTTGTTCCGGGTAATCTCTGGAACGGCTGGACCGATTTCGACGGGACTTTCACTGGTAGATAGCTGATGTAACATGCCAGATGCTAACTTAGGCTACTTTTTATCCCGAAAAAATAACGGGAACGGGAAAAAACTGCCACGCGGGCGAAACTGCGAATGGCTGCTATTTTATGCCATATTAACGCCATCTGTTGGCGACATCGAGTACTACTTCAGTTAAGATTTGTAAGTAAAAATGTTTAACGCCCAACGAAGTGGGCACGAGTCAGCTAGTCTATACAAATAAATAAAATTGAAGTGTCTCTTTGTAATATTAAAATAACCGCTTTTTATTACATGCATATGAATGTATATGCGATACATATACCAAAAAAGCATTTTTTTAAATTTTTGTCTGTCTGTCCGTCTGTCTGTCTGTCTGTCTGTTTGTTCCAGCTAATCTCTGGAACGGATGGACCGATTTCGACAGGACTTTTACTGGCAGATAGCTAATGTAATAAGGGGTAACTTAGGCTACTTTTTATCCCAAAAAAATAACGGGAACGGGATAAATCTGCCACGCGGGCGAAGTTGCGAGTGGCCGCTATTTTATGCCGTATAACGCCATCTGTTGGCACGTCGAGTATTACTTCAGTACGCGGGCGAAGCTGCAAGCGGCCTCTATTTTATGCCGTATACTCTCTATTAACGCCATCTGTTGGCAACGCCGAGTACTATTTTAGCTATTTTATAATGACTACAATCATCAGTAAAAGAAAAGAAAAGAAAGAAAGAAAATACATTTATTTGACATACACATATAGCACACAGAACGGACTTAAAAACAAACAATAGGTAGTAGGAAAGCTAGATAGTGGAAAGAGCAAACTTAATTAATAGAACAGAAAGTACTTATGTAAGTAGGTACTAGCGCCACCGTGCGTCTTTATTTTATCATATTTTACATGAAAATCCAAAAAATTCAAAGATTTGTAAGTAAACATGTTTACCGCCCAACGAAGTGGGCACGGGTCAGCTAGTCTACACTAATAATATAATAATAATAATAATATAATATTATAAAGAGGAAAGCTTTGTATTTTTGTATTTTTGTATGTTATGAATAAACTCAAAAAGTACTGGACCGATTTTAATAATTCTTTTTTCATTAGAAAGCTATATTATCACTGAGTAACATAGGCTATATTTTATTTTGAAAAAAAATAGCGTTCCGTAAAATATTTGGGTTTTTCAGACACAAGGTGTAAAAAATCAACCAGAAAAGTTACTTATTTTGCGTACGCTGCCTAAACTATAAAAGATAGAACCATAAAATGTTCTACATAATTGTAGATCTTATAAATATCTACAAAAAAGTCAGCGACACACTATACCTATCTATGTCGAGTGAGGCACAACAACCATTTTTTTATTTAAAAATCTTCAATTTTTTTTGGACTACATTTAAACGCATTTATTTTACTCATACTATTAATCCTTATCGAAATAAATTATTTTATCACTAAGTACAGTTCATGTAGATAATATTTGGTCTTTAAATGATTAGAATTGGACGTTTGGTTTTGAAGTTATGGCGAAGTTAAAATATTACGATTTCTGCTGCACGGCCCGTTGCGAAGTGAGCGTCACCAAGTTGGGAGTGCGCGTGCAGGGGAGTAGTTTAGATCTATGAGTTAGGTACCCGCACGGCTCCGACGCGAGGTCGGCTCCCTACGCAGGTGTTTTATAAAAAGGACATTAATTCATAATGTAATATAGTTTTATGACAAAATCTATACAAATAAATAAAATTGAAGTGTCTGTTTGTAATATTAAAATAACACTTTTTACTACATGCATAGGAATGTATATACGATACATATACCAAAATAGCATTTTTTTAAATTTTTGTCTGTCTGTCTGTCTGTTTGTTCTCTGGATGTTCGTGTAATCTCTGGAACGGCTGGACCGATTTCGACGGGACTTTCACTGGCAGATAGCTAATGTAACAAGGAGTAACTTAGGCTACTTTTTATCCCGAAAAAATAACGGGAACTGATATAAACTGCCACGCTGGCGAAACTGCGAACGGCCGCTATTTTATGCCGTATTAACGCCATCTGTTGGTGACATCGAGTACTACTTCAGTTAAGATTTGTAAGTAAACATGTTTACCGCCCAACGAAGTGGGCACCGGTCAGCTAGTATAATATATATTACTTAATATTAAGGTCGAACTTAGCTTTTCTGCTATGAATAATTCTAAGAAGAGGCACATAATTGGTTATGCATAGTGTAGTATTCCCCCGACCGATGGTAAGTACGAGGCCTACCACAGCCACAGTCCCTACTAGGTATAGGTATAGGTAGGATATCACAGGCTCGACAACAGGCGGTATGTACAAGCGGCACGTCTACTCTCGCCCGCGGCTCTCGTAGCACTGGCGGGCGTGCCGCCTTACCCACTCGCTTGCCCGAGACCGTGCATGTACTAGGTTATGTCTAGTACACAAACACTACACATAGGTAAGACAGTTTTTAAGTTTTTTGTCAATTACGTTTCACGTCGGTAGGTAGGTAGGTACCTGCGTAGCGTAGTAGGTAGGGTACGACGGTATCTAGGACGAGGCGCATGCGCGAGACGGCGCGGCGCGGCGGCGGCGGCGGCAGTGTGCCGCGTGCTACCTCGCTCGCTGGTCGTGCGCCCACCTGTGCACCCCTCTCGCCCCTCGCCCCTCGCTCCGCAGTGTCCCCGCACGCGAGCATGCAGCTCCGCTGGACGCTGTGCGCGGCGGCGCTGCTGGCCGCGGCGGCCGGCGCGCGGCGCTCCGACCAGGACTTCGAGTTCGAGGAGGCGGCCGCGGTGAGTGCTGCCTGCGCCGCCGCCCTTGTCGCCCGCACCGCCTCGCGCCGGTCGATACAGCGGCAGCGGCGGCGGCTCATCTCGTATCGAGAGATCATTTCTGGCCTATGACCATCAAATTTTTCAGTTTCCTAACTCTCGTGACCCGCCTGCTTATCCGGATGCTCGAAAGTGGGTGTACCCTATTTATCGCTCACTTAGGTACCTCGCTTCTCTTACGTAACCGTAGTCCAGTAGATGCTAAAATGTCTCGTCGTGGTGAGTAGGCGAAGGACGGCTTACGACCATTTAGCAAGAATGACAGTCGATTCATTCGAAAGGTGGCACGCAGCATGCACACAAAAAGGACAAGAAGAGGAGTTTTTTAGATTTAAATGGACAATGCGCAAGGAGTCGCATCCATGCTCTTAAAATCATCCCCACTTTTAGTGCACCCAGTGTTGCGTTCCCACTAGCTACCTACCTACCTCCTAAGATAAGTGAGAGGATGAGTGTTCTGTTGCACAGGAGCTGTCGGATAACTCCGTGAGTGGCAGCGACAGCGAGAGCGTCCACGCGCGGCGTCCGCGTCGCTACGTGTACGACCCTCACAGTGAGTACCTACTACCTACCTACCTCTAGCCCTAGCTCTACCGCCTCCCGATGAATGCTCCGATGCCATAAATGACTAAATTAAAATAGGTATGTCCTAATTAGATAAGAGCATGTGTCAAATTTTGAACCTGAAAAATATAGCAGTGGTATGGGCATGCCACATGCGGCAAGTAGCTAGGTAGGTATAGGTACTCAGTCGGTTGTCGGTTGCAGACTCGCTGTGCGGCGCGCTGGTTTGCAAGAAGCGCGAGCTTTGTTTGTTGCGCGACGCTTTCACTGCGCTCTGCGCTAACAAAAAGGATATTGTACGTAAAGGGTAAGTTTTCAATTTCAACTTCTTTATTCCCCTACTATTTACCTATTACTATAATCCCCTTATATCTACACTTAATATTATAAAGAGGAAAGATATGTATTTTTGTATGTAATGAATAAACTCAAAAAGTACTGGACCGATTTTAATAATTCTTTTTTCATTAGAAAGCTACATTATCACTGAGTAACATAGGCTAAATTTTATTTTGGAAAAAAATAGCGTTCCGTAAAATATTTGGGCTTTTCGGACACAAGGTGTAAAAAATCGACCAGAAAAGTTACTTATTTGCGTACGCTGCCTAAACTATAAAAGATAGAACCATAAAATGTTCAGAATAATTGTAGATCTTATAAATATTTACAAAAAAGTCCGCAACACACTATACCTATCTATGTCGAGTGAGGCACAACAACCATTTTTTAATTTAAAAATCTTGATTTTTTTTGGACTACATTTAAACGCATTTATTTTACTCATACTATTAATCCTTATCGAAATAAATTATTTTATCACTAAGTACAGTTCATGTAGATAATATTTGGTCTTTGAATGATTAAAATTGGACGTTTGGTTTTGAAGTTATGGCGAAATTAAAATATTACGATTTCTGCTGCACGGCCCGTTGCGAAGTGAGCGTCACCAAGGTGAGCGTGCGGGAGAGGAGTTTAGATCTATGAGTAAGGTACCCGCGCGGCTCCGACGCGTGAAAAATAAAAAGGACATTAATTCATAATGTAATATAGTTTTATGACAAAATCTATACAAATAAATAAAATTGAAGTGTCTGTTTGTAATATTAAAATAACCGCTTTTTACTACATGCATAGGAATGTATATACGATACATACTTATACCAAAATAACATTTTTTAAAATTTTTGTCTGTCTGTCTGTCTGTTTGTTCCGGGTAATCTCTGGAACGGCTGAACCGATTTCGACGCGACTTTCACTGGCAGATAGCTGATGTAACATGCCAGATGCTAACTTAGGCTACTTTTTATCCCGAAAAAATAACGGGAACGGGAAAAAACTGCCACGCGGGCGAAACTGCGAACGGCCGCTATTTTATGCCGTATTAACGCCATCTGTTGGCGACATCGAGTACTACTTCAGTTAAGATTTGTAAGTAAACATGTTTACCGCCCAACGAAGTGGGCACGAGTCAGCTAGTTATTGATATGTAGGTATCTATCCACCTACCTATGCCTATGCGATATTGCTGCCTGCATAAATCTTGACATCCAATTTAAATAGTAGGTACGTAGTAGAATCGAAAAAGTTAAAACTACATTTTTAGGAATTCACATTGACTGGAAGTTATAATGTAGAAAATCTCTGTGTAAAAAAAAAAATTGCCTTGCATTATTTTCTTTACCTACTGCTTACCACCCCGGCCTGATTGCTTCGAATATCAGATAGGTACCTAGGTATAGGTATTTTACTGGGGAAATTCTACTGATATTGATGGTCCATAAATAAAAAAAAAACCAGCCAAGTGCGAGTCGGACTCGCGTAAGAAGATTTCCGTACCATTATCTGTAGTAAAAATGGCAAAAAAAAACACGTTTGCTGTACGAGAGCCCCTATAAATATTTATTTTACTCTATTTTTAGTATTTGTTGTTATACCGGCAACAGAAATACATCATCAAACAGACAGACAGCGGAGTCTTAGTAATAGGGTCCCGTTTTATCCTTTGGGTAGGTATGGAACCCAAAAAAATGCAAGTGACAGATTCATGCAAACCGTACTTCAATAAATGCAATATTTTAACCATTCCTTCGCTGTATTTTTTTGAGACGACCATGATTGTCAGACAATCCAAGCCTATTTTGTCTGCTTTCCGATGTCGTTCATCGTAAAAGACGAGATCAAAATAAATGTTGCATACGCAACTCTACTTCTAACCACGTTAAATACCTAATGCGCAAAAGCCTCTTCTGTATGGTTCCATTTGTTTACAGAGAACCTCAAAGATAATTGGTTCAGAGAAGGCTGAGAACTGTATTAACTGATAAATGTTTATTACACTGTAGTTAGACCACTATAGACTATTCATGGCAAATAAACTAATGAATAATTATAACTGAAAATTAATTCTATGATTGGGTACTTAGGTACCTAAGTACTTATTAAATTTTAAGCTACCTAATTGTATTATTTTAATTTACAATTAATTTATTTTTCTATATTATTCTTTTTTGAAAATTAAAACATTTACATGTTTTAAATTGGGTTCTTCTAATTTGTTAAGTTAATTTTAATAATCTTGTTAATTTGAATTTTGGAAACTTCAAAGTTCTCACGCGCGCGTTGAGTTTGTATTGGTTCGTGCAATACAGACTCGAGCAGATGACTCATAGGTATAGGTAAAAAACCCTACATATTAGGTACTAGGTTATTATTTTGTTTATGCGGTATGATTTGCGCATGTACCTGCCAATATAACTGTCACCTAAAACCATCTACTGTGTAATTACCCATCGAACATGCTTCGTTTCGAGGAAACTATATGGCGCTGCCGATATAATATAGCTATTACTGAATTGCGTCACGTCGCTCTATCACTAAAAAAACATGGGATATCAGGCCATGTACTGCTTCGATCGGTTCGGTGATTTTTCAGCGACATAATCGTGTCGGCCGGAGGTGCCGGAGGGAGCAACGCGCCTGAGGAAGAGCTGGACGACGTGTTCTACGAGACGGGCGCAGGCGGCGCTGCCTCGGCCCAGCGTGAAGCGCTTGCGCTCGAGCCGGTAGACTCCGACGCGCCTGACCGGTCAGTACTTGGCGCTTGCTTGGGCTCACCCATATTTGGTGGGGTTCATCATAGTTACCACGCTTGGCCTGGTGGATTGGTGACCGCAGTGTTAGTGTATAATACCCAGGAGATGCAGCTGCTTATATTCTGCCGCATCCGCTTAGTTGCCTCATACGATATCAATGGGAGGTAATAGAAGGGGTCCTATTCTAAACCAGGATCACAACGGCTAGCCGGGACCACCACGGGATCAATATGTACTTTTTGTACTTTTTAATAAAAAAAAAACAGTTTCAGTGTATTATATATTATGCATAATGCATGCCACTTTTTTATGCCTTTCAAGACAATATTATGGTCTCACTTGTGTTGCAGATGCGTGGGCTGCGGGTCAGGGATGGTGGCGGGCGCGGGAAAAGGCATGGGGGGGTTCCTGTGCGGCTCCGACAACCGCACCTACTCGTCCCTCTGCCGCCTGGACCTGCACAACTGCGTGCGTCGCCGCAAGCCTGCCGTGCAGCTTGCCTGTCACGGCTTCTGTCCTTGTCGCGCAGTAACACGACGCCGACCTTCGACCGCGAGGAGAGTGAGTACCAACTCGTCCCTCTGCCACCTAGACCTGCACAACTGCGTGCGTAAGCCTGCCGTGCAGCTCGCCTGTCGCGGCTTCTGTCCTTGTCGCGCAGCAACACGACGCCGACCTTCGACCGCGAGGAGAGTGAGTACCTACTCGTCCCTCTGCCGCCTAGACCTGCACAACTGCGGTGTTACGCAGGTAGAATAAGAAAGTACAGCCGTTACTTTTTGAATGTTTAGTATCAAATCTTACACCATAGAAACGAACATAATACCTACCTAGTTACCTGTAGCTAAGTACCTAAGGGTGTTGTGTTGTGTTCCAGGAGTGGAGGCGGCGTAAGGCAGGGCCGGCGGGGGCAGAGGGCGGGACGCGCTCGCGGCTCACAGGTGCGCTATGTGTGCGTGTGCGTGTGCGTCTACGCCACGTCAAGTCGCCAGTTGAATGTGTCGTTTTAAGGCGCGCGTGTGAGCGCAGCGTGCATGGAGCGCAGCTGGCTCATGCTGGCTGCTGAGAGCTGGCTCGTGCTGGCTGCTGAGAGCTAGCTCGTGCTGAGTACGCGCGCTGTGCGGCACCCCGAGTCGAACTTGTTGTTTTTGTAATGAAAGACCGATAACCCTCCATATCGACCTCCTTGGTAAAATTAAATGTAGGTACCACGTAGTAATTAGGGGCAATCTTCCGTTAGAGGCTTCTGCAACCTCCACTAAGTACAGGCATCATTCATAAGTAGGTAAGTAGGTTTAGCATTGTCAGATCTTAGGATTAGATACAGGTTTAGGTGCCAATACACATAATATACCCAGCAAGGGTGTAACAACAGAGTAGAACGGACAGATATAGGTACCTATAGAAAAAACATGCAAATTGTGGGTCAGAAAACAAAAATTATAGGTATCGTTGTAAACCGTAACGTAACCTAACGTTTTTGAGCATTGACATCGACTGTCTGTGAAAAAAAACAGGTGTTCGCCATCGGTCATAAGGAACGTACCTTACGTAGGTACAAATACAAATATTTTATTTCAGTAAACTTAATCTAGGTTACATTTTATGAGTTTGGGACCCTCTTTTGAGTATGGAAATACCTGTGCTAGAGGGTCTCGCTCTTGCTACTTCACTATGTAATTAAATTAAGTTTGTACACAAGTAATTTGAAAAGAAAAGAAAGGAAAAAATAACTTTTGTGTATAATGTATGTATATATAAACAATAGCAACGTTTTACCTGAAATAAAACGTATATTTAATACTTACCTTGCTAAAAGCTTTATAAAGCTTTATAGGAGAGCAACGTATCCGTTTCCGTCGTATTTCAACCAGTTTTTATACTTTTAAGCCTTAAGTTTCCGGTCAAGTGGCGCCACCTGGCGGCCGCGCGCAGTTTTGCTTCGTAAAATGTACCGCGCCATCTTGAAACCATTGGCTTAATTTCACCAGGCAGAGATAAAAGTGAAAGCTTTTAGCAAGGTAAGTATTAAATATACGTTTTATTTCAGGTAAAACGTTGCTATTTATTACTAGACCGTTGCTAAAAGCTTTATAAAGCTTTATATGAGACCTGTTTGTTATCGCCTGGTGTCGCCACTTGTAAGAAATAGGTGGTAACCTAGCGCCAATGTGACATTAAAATATTTTACAATAGTAAGTAGGTAGGTACCTACTAAGAATAGAAAATTAAAATTTATGTTTTATTAACTTATTAACACATCATATGTTGTACTTGATATGTAGTGTACAGATCAGTTACTATCGCTGCAGTTATTTACAATAACTACTTGTAATTCTAATGTGTAATTAATGTGTAATTACTTGCATAAGATCAGATTTTATTATAATCAGAAACAATGAAAGTTTTCGTAAATCATCATGCTACTAACACTTTATTATTTGAAAGGGTTATTAAGCTCAGTTATTGCTTCAACCGGACGATTTGTAAGAATGGAGTGGTGCTTGCTTATAACCTATCACATGTGAATGTGCTGGTACCCACCATCTGATTGATAAACCCCTCAGGCAAAAAAATTGTCGGGAAATAATATTTGATCCCACTTAGTAGATATCGTGGATCTAAAGTACGGAAGTGTCATGTAGCAGTCTCCCTATACAACATTTTGACCTAGCTTGCTATGACGGTGCGTAATGCGGCCTTATGTTATACTTTACTACTGTAAATAATAAGTGAGTAAAGCCTTTTATTCCACTCATAGTTTCTTCTATTCCTAAATATACTGGAATTAGAATTATCAGTAATTCTGATAATAATTTTCAACGGAATTATTTATAATAATTACTGCAATCAGTTTTGAACCGACTGTCGAATAAAGTGATAATATCAGTAGATCTAATGTGGAATAGGATCCAATGTGAATACGATTCATCTTGAGTTTAGAATTACCAGTAAATAGTGTAATGATTGAAACCAAATTATATATTTTGGATATTAATTTTGAACTATTGTTAGATCCAATGTGGAACAGGATCAACTGCAAGTAAGATTTATCGCAAGGGCTGATCATATAAGTGTCTTCCTGAGTTAGGGTGCGTGGTGCGACTATTTTAATAAATGACAATAGAATCATTTGAAATATAAGTAAGTTTGTCAGCGTCCCAAACCGGAAACTTTTTTAAAATCAGTTGTATAACTAAACGTAAGAGTTTAAGAGACAAGTGTCTGGGTCATCATAACTCACAAAGATAAATTTAACATATGCAGTACTACTAACGATTTCACGCCACATGTTATCGAAGCATACATGAGCTAAAAATATATGGCAGTATGGTATGTATGGTATATGGCAGTGCGCGGCAGTAATTACACCAATTGGTCTGTATTTCATATTTCTCCTCGTATTCCCACACTTACAGTGAATCAACGAAAATCCTGTAAACTAGATTTTTCTCCACAGCTTAGACTTTGAGTTTCGCACGTCAACATGTAATTTCCCATGAGGAAATATTACGAGGGATATTTATGATAGTAAAATGATGTGAGCTGTTATGCGAGTTAGTATAGTTTCGCAGAACACTGAACGCACCATGAAATAGTTCAAGGATAGTTGTACTATCCTCACGTATTTTTTACTAAAATAAATCTATTTGTAAAATTTATTACAAGTTCATAAGATAATAAAGAGAAGGTAGTCTACACTAGATTGCAATATGCGGATTTAGAGCCGGACAAGTCAGTGTTTGAAATTTCGCCACTTAGCAAACCACACCGACCGGTAATAGATACCATACTGGATGGCGATGGCTTAAAAATTATCAGCATGATTTGATACCTGCCTAGAACATTTTGGACAATCATGATTACCTATGAAATTATTCATGTTTTAGTAAATTTTCCCTCCTCGGAATTGTCCTCGGAGTGAATCCTTTAGTCGCACTGTGCCTAGGTAAGTGCTTGGTGCTTGGCTCTGACTAGCGTGTATAATAACTAGCAGGCACTAGGTTTTTTTTTTTTTTTCTTCAGAAAATGCATTTTATGAATTTGGAAAAATCAGTCTTTGAAATTGATCTAATAAACTGATAGCTTTTTTAGAAGAAATTGCGTTTCTTAAATTTATAGTCTATACAATTTTAATAAAGTATGTATCTATCTTTCTCAATAAAGCATGGCAACACTTTGATGCGATTCACCTAGCTCTAGCACAATTATAAGTTATCTTTATGATTTCATGGAATAAATGCCTTATGACTTTGACTTGTGATCGCAGAGATTCACACGATTAACGATATCAATAGCTAACCTTTTGTCTTAGCCATCCAACTCGTTCGGTAAAAACAGTATCTTCAAAAAATTATTTTGGCATCTGGTCAACAAAAGTAAAGTATTTTCAACAAATTCTTTGTATAAGGTGTAAAAAGTAGCTATAGGACTTTACTACCTTGAAGTACGCTCGTGAAAAATTCACTTTGTATAATACGCCAGGTTTTTGTACAAAATCCGGAATCTTTGTTATACTTATCAGGTAAAAGGCTTCGCAAACAGAAATGACCGTGTAGCGCTTTGGGATTATACTAAGGCTAATAATGGCTGAGAAGAGCCGAAAACCGGGCTTAGTGGCACGTCTTGGGAGAGGCCTACGTCCAGCAGTGGACTAATATAGGCTGATGATGATGATGATGATGATGATAGGCTGACCTATCAGACTGCACCACTAGAAATAGAAATGACGAAAGTGAAAGCATTGTACTGTAAGTACTATGCTTTTAAAATGTGTAACCCATTTTTTACAGTGTGTAAAAGAGGTATGCATAAACAAGGCAACGCTTATATTCAATCTTTATTTTAGTGCTTTCTTTTCATTGAGAGTGGAAGTGTGTTAACTGGCTTTCTTGTTAACATTACGAGTAACAACTATTACTAGATGTTATATGTTGGTTTCTAACCCCGCTCGGGGCCATAGAGCGTACCTACTTGGGACGCTTTTAAAATGTTTAAGGCACGCGCCACGGGCGACGAGCCTCTTATTATAAAATAAAACTATGCCAGTGTACTTACAGTTTTCAAACTGAGCATCAGAGAGTTGACCCTTGTATTGAAAGTGGTTATGGTGACATCAACCCCGCGAGGGTGTACTTGATACACGTATGTACGTGTATCAGGAGGCCAGGGTCATTAAAAGTTTAAAGAGTTCCACGCGATGGAACACAGTTGTACAAACGCCTTACCCCCGTGAAGGGCGGCTGTTATTGGTTGGCTTTCTCCTGTGAGACACCACCAAAAACTGATAGCCAAAAATTAGATGTGCTCGATACAGGTCTTTGCGTACATTAGAACGCCAGATTAGTTACAACTTCATTGAGTTCCACACGATGGAACACAGTTACACAAACGCCTTACCCCCGCGAGGGGCGGTCGTTTTTGGTTTGGATTTTCTAGTAAGAACCCACCAGATATTGATGGCCAAAATATGAGATGTACACGATACAGGTCTTTGTGTAGCTCAGATGGCCAGAATAATTACAAGTTCATTGAGTTCCGAGCGATGGAACACAGTTGTACAAACGCCTTACCCCCGCGAGGGGTGGTCGTTATTAACTTCGATTGGATTTCACCTTCGAGAACACAGTTCTTGTACAAACGCCTTACCCCCGCGAGGGGTGGTCGTTATTAACTTCGATTGGATTTCACCTTCGAGAACAGTTCTTGTACAAACGCCTTACCCCCGCGAGGGGTGGTCGTTATTCAATTCGATTGGATTTCACCATCCAGAACCAGTTTTGGCTCAGAAAAGATTTGCACCTTTTCCAGGTTTGCTCGCACTCAAACACCCAAGTAGGTAAGTACCGAGAAATGTAGGAATTGTACGGGTATTCTACTCAGTGACGCATTCACTTATGCTTGTAATAACATCTTTATGTATTTGTTACTTTTAGCTGAGTACCCGCAAACTTGTTAAAAAAGATCTCGTAAAATTTATGAAAATAATAAAGAGCAAAGTTGAAGATAAAGGTTTCTCTTTGCTAATACTTCAGATTAACGCTTACATGGAAAGCCTAAGAATATAACAAATGCAATACCGCAGTATTTTTGTTAAAAGATTAATAAATTAAAAATTTATTTTATACAAGCATAAGCGAGTGTCAACTGACGTAAGACGTTTTCCCCTTTTTGTTTGTTTCCAGGTCTATTATACCTGGAGTTTGTCGGCGGGGAATCGAACCCCGGTCTCCCGCGTGACAGGCTACCACTATACTACCGAAGAGTATGATAGTACATCGTTAGGATATCGAGAATATCTTAATTTCTAAGGAAAGCACTGAACTTCAGATAGCTTGATAAAAGTTGTCGTAACTTTAACATTAACAATCTTTGTAAATACAATGCCTGTCTAGGAAGTTATTTCACCTGTAAGCACCATACTTCAGCAAATAAATGATTCGATTTAATTTCATTTAATTTCATTTTATTTCCCAGCTAACCACCCAAACTAATTATAGCCTCAGCATGACATTTCTATTCGTATTAACAGACAATAAAAATGTTTTGAGGGTTCGAACCACGTTGTGAGGTTATCTTACGGCAAAAACAGTGGGAGTTTCATTTTTGGCTAGATTAATAGGCTCTGCTGGAAATACTTCAAACCCGAGCTATGGCTGGTACTAATTGTAGTAGGAGCCATATCTTGTGGTTAATTTGTTGCAAAATAAATACGTTTGATATTTCGCAAAGGCTAATTTACTGAAAAAAAATTAAAACTCATCTTACTGAAAATCGAACAGGTTTGACTACAATAAAAATTTAAAATTGTTACAGATGCTAAGCCTGTACAAGTAAACTGGTTAATTTTAAATCAAAGACACGTGATCACAACGAAAAAATCGTTAAAAGAATCGATCACGCACAACTATTTTATAATAGAAGGTACTCACGATTTATTCCTTTGCACAGTATGAAGAGTACAACATCACTTTAAATAGATTAACACTATAAGGAAACAGATTTAAAATATTTTTAAAC
Organism: Electrophaes corylata; assembly: GCA_947095575.1. Taxonomy (NCBI): domain Eukaryota; kingdom Metazoa; phylum Arthropoda; class Insecta; order Lepidoptera; family Geometridae; genus Electrophaes; species Electrophaes corylata. The sequence goes on along the minus strand of OX352707.1, from coordinate 13,087,820 downwards.
AACTGTCGTCGCAGAGATAGCTGCTGGACACATGTTGCTTCGACGGAAAACAAAACGCCAATGGTTTCAAGATGGCGCGGTACATTTTACGAAGCAAAACTGCGCGCGGCCGCCAGGTGGCGCCACTTGACCGGAAACTTAAGGCTTAAAAGTATAAAAACTGGTTGAAATACGACGGAAACGGATACGCTGCTCTCCTATAAAGCTTTATAAAGCTTTTAGCAACGGTCTAGTAATAAATATAATATATACTTATATAAACAATATAATATAATATATACTTACATATTTAAATATATATAATGAATTTTAAAAGTAAAATAAGAAACGGTAAGTTTAATTAATACATAAGATATGACGGAGACGCTGCTCCAGTATGGTCTAGCTGGTCGTCCGCGATATCTGCACTGATGACGTCACAGCTGTCTTCATTATGGTGATGACTCATGACCGTCGGCAAAACATAAACCGAGTCAAAGAAACATTAAATAAGCCAAAGAAACACCAAGAACGTTGTCACTGTCGTTTATTCCGCACCAAACAAATCTGGTTTTTACAGTAGGTCCGAACGGTGCGGCGGCTCGAGCCAGACTGACCACCGTAGAGCGCGCCGCCCGTATTTATGCAAAACACAGCCGCGCGCAAGCTACCTCGCCACTAAGAGTGTTTTGCTTTTACGCGTCTTGTTGTTTTTACAATCAATTAATTAAGGACCTTGTTGACCTTAAAATAATGAATCAACGCCTAATTAACTAATAATTCACTTAAAACTGAAACAAAACATTGTGATTTCAAGTAGCCCCGGCGTCTTGCTGACACCAATGTCGCCATTGCGCCGATACGGCCATTCTGACAGGCGGTGCGCGCTCTGCACCAGCCTCTGTTGTGCGTGATGTTTTAGTTCGAAGATTGCTCGAAGATTGCTCGAAGATTACTCGAAGATTACTCGAAGATTACTCGAAGATTACTCGAAGATTACTCGAAGATTACTCGAAGATTACTCGAAGATTACTCGTGGAAGAGGAAAGGCCTGATGCTGTGCTCTGGGCGGTCCTGTTCGCAGTGGTACACAGAGGATCTAAAAAAAGAAAGGTTTTGTACTCGTGGATTACTCTTAGATTACTCGTGGATTACTCTTAGATTACTCGAAGATTACTCTTAGATTACTCGAAGATTACTCTTAGATTACTCGAAGATTACTCTTAGATTACTCGAAGATTACTCGTGGATTACTCGTGGATTACTCGTGGATTACTCGTGGATTACTCGTAGTAGAGGAAAGGTCTGATGCTGTGCTCTGGGCGGTCCTGTTCGCCGTGGTACACAGGGAATTTGGGAAATATGACTAGGTTGATGCCGTGTGTTCACAGAGGCCCTAAAAAGGAAAGGTTTTGTACTCGTGGATTACTCGTAGATTACTCGTGGATTACTCGTAGAAGAGGAAAGGTTTGATGCTGTGCTCTGGGCGGTCCTGTTCGCCGTGGTACACAGAGGATTTGGGAAATATGACTAGGTTGATGCTGTGTGTTCACGGAGGCTCTAAAAAGGAAAGGATTTGTACTCGTAGATTACTCGTGGATTACTCGTAGAAGAGGAAAGGTCTGATGCTGTGTTAGACACAGGGGTTCTAAAAGGTAGGAATAATTTTATGTTATTATTTTGTGACTTGGTATGCGAGCTGATGAGGAGGTGGTTTGGATTGGAGTTGTGTCCAATCCCACTTCTGATGACGGAGACGCTGCTCCAGTATGGTCTAGCTGTCCGCGATATCTGCACTGATGACGTCACAGCTGTCTTCATTATGGTGATGACTCATGACCGTCGGCAAAACATAAACCGAGTCAAAGAAACATTAAATAAGCCAAAGAAACACCAAGAACGTTGTCACTGTCGTTTATTCCGCACCAAACAAATCTGGTTTTTACAGTAGGTCCGAACGGTGCGGCGGCTCGAGCCAGACTGACCACCGTAGAGCGCGCCGCCCGTATTTATGCAAAACACAGCCGCGCGCAAGCTACCTCGCCACTAAGAGTGTTTTGCTTTTACGCGTCTTGTTGTTTTTACAATCAATTAATTAAGGACCTTGTTGACCTTAAAATAACGAATCAACGCCTAATTAACTAATAATTCACTTAAAACTGAAACAAAACATTGTGATTTCAAGTAGCCCCGGCGTCTTGCTGACACCAATGTCGCCATTGCGCCGATAGATACAATGTCTATATTGCTAGGTAATGTGTGTGAATGAGTATACATATATAATGATTAATTTGTATATAATAAGTAAAAATAAAGAATGCATGTTACGAAACAATTTCCAGGCGTTTTTCCACTTCTTCGTAGCTTAATGATAATAACCACTCAATGAGTGCTTTTTTGCATTTATAGTTATTCATAGGGTAGATATTCAAGGTTTTATTAATATTAATAAAGAGGTAGGTAGATTGTGTTGCAAACTGACGCGATGCAAACTGAGATCGAGCAGTAACTTTAGTAGCTACTTTATCTTTTCTGCGTTTATCTAGTTTTTTTGGGTCAAACCCAATAGATCTGTGCAACTTCAAAACGGTACTTAGGATGTAAAGTTTCCTGACTGATAGCAGTCCTGAATCTTTGTAGAGCATATCTGTAGAATATCGGTAGGGCTTAAAATGCATTACTTTTAACAGAAACCTCTGTGCTCTTTCGAGTTCCAAGAACTTTAGAAGCTCCACCCCAGACCGGTATACAATAATTTTGAATAGATTGTGCCAAAGATGTGTAAATTTGGTTAATTAAGTATTTTTTTCGTGCAATATGACGTAGAATTTTTAAGATCCAGGTTAATTTGCGAACCCTATTCATCAGGAGTTCAATGTGAGCGTGCCAAGATAGACGTTGATCAATCATTATACCTAGGTATTTCGTAGTTGTTACTTTATTAATTTTAGGACAATCACAAGAAGAGTTATTGAGGTTACAATTGTGTATTTTTAGATTAAAATCGTTATTAGGTTGGCTGTTATTATATTTAGTGAAGGTCATGAAGTTAGTTTTGGAGACATTTAAAGTTAGTAAGTTTATGTTAAGCCATTTAGAAATTTTGAACAGACCCTCTTCAGTACATGAAGTTCCACTAAATACTATGGCAGTATCATCTGCATAAGAAAAAATGTTTGCGTTGTTTAATTTGAGGTTACAGAGATCGTTAATATAAACCAAGAATAGAGTTGGGCCCAGTACGCTCCCTTGAGGTACACCATAGCTAATGGTCTCATAATTACTAGTGAATTCACCAATTTTAACAGTTTGCCTGCGTTAGGTAGGTATACGTACTTATTTATATATTTATTTCGACACACCAACGACAGATACTTAATACTAATAATATGAGCATGGAGAACTATTGATTCTAAGCGCCGTCACTAACAGGTGTGTTGTGTACCTTAGCTTACGCAACAGCATAAGGAACAGGTGAGTCGAATATCGATGAGCATTTCAGGAGCGGTCTTACCGCACCCGGTATACCTTAGTAGGTTCATCGTACCTACTCAGATACTTAGATTCCGTTCCGTCGGCAGGTTCATCCGGCTGTGCGCTCGACAAGATGGCGAACCGCCTGCTGGACTGGTTCTCCGTGCTCATGGAGGAAGCGCAGGGCTCCCCACCTTCTCACACCGCCGGTACTCGTCGCTCTCCTCTACTCTTCTCTCCGCCGCGCCGCACCGGACCTCTAGTATAGCCGTCTCCTTCCGCAGGGTTCCCCGCGGAGTGCAAGCCGGAGGTGCGCTGGATGTTCGCGCACCTCGACACTGACGAGGACGGCCTCCTGTCCGGCGCCGAGCTCTACGCGCTGCGTCACAGCGAGCGAGAGCGCTGTCTGCGTCCCTTTCTCGCGGGCTGCGGGGGGGGCCGCGACGCGTGGTGCGCGTGCTTGGCGCGAGCCGCCCGGCCCTGCACGGCGCTCGCGCGGGCGCATGCAGGAGCCGCGGCGCGCGGGGGGTACGTGCCGTCTTGCGACACGCGCGGCTACTACCGGCCGCGGCAGTGCCACGCGGCGCTCGGCGTGTGCTGGTGCGTGGACGCGCACGGAGCCGAGCGCGCGGGCTCGCGGACGCGCGGGGAGCCCGACTGCTCGGGCGCGGCTCCCGGCGCCGACGACGAGGATGGCGCGGGCGCCGGCAGCGGGGACGCGGAGCCACGCTACTAGCTGATATTTGCGTTCGGTTGAGAACATAGCGTTAGGACGGCCTGATTCGTTTTTAAGTAGATTCCCCGGATGGCCTAAGGGCGACGACGCGCCATCGTTTCGGTACCTACCTAGGTAGAACTAGATGAACCTAAGCCCAGTTGTGACGGCCCCGCTTCCTTGTCACGGCGGAATCGCCTCTCCGGTCTGGATGTGAACGTGGATTTGTGGATCAATTTAAACTGAAGCTAAGATGATTCAAGATGTGTTGTTGATCACTGAGCGACCTAAAGATGTAGCAGTTTTGGACGTTAAAATTTATTTGAGCAAAATGTTATCATGGTACGTTTGCAAAGGTACTCGCGTTCAACTCGACGTTCAACGAGCCCGATCGTGTGAACAGGCTGCTTGTTGAATGGGCCGCCGTACACGCCGCGCCGATGTGCTTGCGCTCGCGTATCTGTTCGCACGCGCGCTTCGTGTCGTGTCAGTACCGCGCGCGACTTGGTGGCAAATAGGTGTGGCTACAACCAATAACAAAAAATCTGCACTTACTTACATTATCAACATTCTATAAAATTATAATACATAGGAACATTATTTTTTTTTTTTAAATAAAAATCGGTCTGACCAAAGCCAATTCACTAGCCGCCACGACGTACGTCCGCGGAATTCTTAATTGCTAACATTACTGCCCTATTCGCGTGCGTGTGAACAGCTCGCTTGGGCGGTGCACGCCGGAATGCTCGACGGGCTGCTGCGCGACGCGCGTATGACCGCGACATTTAGCCCGCCCCCATATAATGAACCGACGTACGAACGTCTACTTTCGGCGAGATAAAACTGTGAGCCTCATACATACCTAATCTACTCATAAGTATAGATTAGATTAATAAAGAGGTAGGATAAATAATAACTATGTGAATAAGAGGATAATGTAGGTACTGATTGTGTTATAGTAGGAATAAATGTATAAAAAAGAAATTAGTTTGTAGGTAGGTACATCATTTGCACCGTTAAAAATACCTACCTAAGCAATGAATTCACTGAATGCATGATCTCTGGTAATAAAGTGTGTCTAAATGAATACTGGTTTTGTGTAGACTTACCCTATGAATAAGAGTAGGTTGCAGCGCCATCTAGCGAGCTGCATAAGAACTGATGTAGCGCCATCTAGAGAGCTAGATAAGAACTGATGTAGCGCCATCTAGAGAGCTAGATAAGAACTGATGTAGCGCCATTTAGAGAGCTAGATAAGAACTGATGTAGCGCCATCTAGAGAGCTAGATAAAAACTGACGTAGCGCCATCTAGAGAGCTAGATAAGAACTGATGTAGCGCCATCTAGCGAGCTAGATAAGAACTAATGTAGCGCCATCTAGAGAGCTAGATAAGAACTGAAATGTAGCGCCATCTAGTTAACTAAAAGAGAACTCTGATGTAGAGCCATCTAGCGAGCTAGGTACATAAGAACTGTGAAGTAGTTCCATCTAGCGAGCTACAAGAGAACTGTGCTGTAGGTAGTTAAATCTAGCGAGCTAACTACAAGAGAACCTAGGACCCAGAACTTAGGATCTATCCAGCATATTTCTATTAGCTATAGGTAGGAGGTACTTGCAGCCGTTTTGGTGAGACTTCTAACTTGACGTCAAGTTAGAAGCCTCACATAAGAACCTGGAATTTCCAAAACTATACAAGCACTTTTTCTTTCTTTGGGCACTTTTAATCGCTGATTGAGCACATTTTCGTAGCATTCTCGAATACATCTGATTTCAATGTGAGGCTTCCAACTTGACGCACCTAGTTAAAGTGGACTACAGTCACTAGAAAAGTGCCTATGTTCTGAGCTGAACTGAGCACTAATAGGATAAGATGATATGACACTTTGTTGTTGCCTCTAATCGAGTATGCTGATGTCTATTTTCTTGACACCACAGAGGAACTACTCAACAAGCTCGAACACATTCAGAACTTGTGCACCACTTTTATATTTGGGCTGCTCAAGTTTGACCACGTTTCTGAGTTCAGATCCCAATTAAAATGGCATTGTGAAATTCATGTAGAGGCACTTCTTTATAAAATTCTTTACTTTGCTTTCTCCTTTGTACCTTCGTGAGTGAATTGAATTTTTTATCCTGTGTAGTGAACAGGTCCTCTATGTCCCTCCTTCTTAAAACTCCTCAACATTCATCTACTCATTAATCTAACTACTCAAAATCTATCAAAATCTACAATAAACTTTCTTTAAATATAAAAAATGAAAACAACCCCCTAAAATTCAAAAATCTTCTTAGAAGATACTTAGCAAACAAGTGCTTCTACTCACTGGAAGAGTATTTAGAATAAATATATTAACATTAGGTAAGAAATAATATAATATATTAGTTTTAAGTAGGTAGGTATAGTTAGTTTAGAAGAGAAAAAATTATTAGTACCTACTATATAATTTTGATCTCATTTTCTATAATTAGTAATAAGCCACCTAGTGATAGATTGTCGTGCCCTACCCTACCAGGCTCATGTTGAAACTTATTTATGCCGTAAGATCCTCTATACACATGAACGCAATAAATATATTTGATTTGATTTGAAGGTTTACTGTATCTGTAGTTAAACTGTGGAAAGCACTACCCTGTATTATTTGAACTAGTCAGTTGGTTAATAAATTCAAGAAGAATATTAAAGTAATATAATAATAATAAATTTTAATTTGGTAAGCATTATACACAAACCTACCTATACACTTAGTCACCTCTCTCTAGTCTCAAAAAGGTTTGCTGTAAGAAAACTCTTTTCAGGGTTAAGCTCGCCTTTGTACCTGTCCTCTATTTGTATTTTTTCTATGCCATAATATGTGTGTGCAATAAAGAATTATGAATCTAAAGTTAGTGGCTCTTGGCTATCAGAAACACTAAAACTGTTGCAAAGAGATCAGCTTCGCTGGGTTAAAACAGGAAAATGTTCCTTCTTACAGTTCAATATTTCAAGAAATTAATAGTTCAATAATGAATACAGCTTACCGTAAATAACTGAATGTGACGCAAATAGCTAAGCATACGAAGTAATTGGATAGGATGCGCAGAAAACACATTGTTCAATTGAATAACTTATATTCACATGGATCACTAATTAACGTGAGGAGTAACACAAATAGGCTGGCTGAAGTGAGAGGTTCACGCGCTGGGTTCCTCCTCCTGTTTTGGGAACTTGCCGCCGTAGTATGGTATGTTGGCTACGAACACCTTCCAGTCCGTGAAGTAAAGCATCGTGAGGAAACCAGCGCCTCCGAATCCGACAGCCGAGCTCGCAAACGACGCCGCGATGTCAATTTGCTTTTTTCCGATGCGCAGCATTATGATGATTAATTTACAAAATCAAATACCTAATTATTACGAGACTAGATTTTGTTACGTAAAACGTCGTCGACTTTTGTTTCAGGGTTGCCAACCATTTATTTTCCTCGTACAGAAACAGATAATATATACCTAATCTCGTATTTTTGTGCTTTCGATAGCTCGAATTTTTGTATGGACTTACGCTAGTACCCCCATAGGCCGCTAGGGGCGCTTATTGTATCTCCTTCCAAAAAGTTCAAGCTCGCAAACCGAAATTCGGTATCCGGAAAACGAAAAAACTCAGAATCAGCCTACCGCCCTCCTGCTAAGATCTCGTAACAATTATTGTTATACGAGGAACCTCGCCCTTTTTATTATTTTATAGCCAAGTATTATAGCAATAAATTCATTCATTAGCACACTTCCACTATACTGTCAGATTTAGCTGCAGGTAGGTACCACAGTAGGTAGTTGCTACTGTCTTATCTTCAAATCTTTACTAATCTCCAAATAACAGTGTGTACGCAACGGTCACATACTAGTTAACCATGTCAAGCCGTGGGTGAAACCTCTACTAAGTTAGGTAGGTAGATAAAGAGACTGTGAACACTCTGTTAGGGATCGCCTTTTTTGTACTCGTCGAGGTTATCATCGTCGATCTCACCCGCACGCGCTGTTGATATTTTTGGTAATGAAATCAGGGACGCAGTAAGGAGGCCACGGAATCGGGCGGTGCAGACGTACTTATGATGAGTTGACGGTTGCAGCATCAGGTTCAAGTCATAAAATCGGATTTATACTTATTGTATTATCATCGGCACTAGGTAGTTAGGTATCTACTTGTTCACGATCTACAGTGATCAATACAAAGAAAAGCGGCTAGCTGCGCTTGCCGATTTCCAACCTTACTATAATAAGAGCGAATAGGGTTGTAGGGCAGTGTAAAATCTTGGGTTGTTAGTCAGTTGGTAGACAGAAATCATCCTCTGGCAAATTGGGTTTAGGCTTCTTTTGGGAACACATGCTGGCAACACTGTTTGAATTAGTTTGGGTGGGATTGTTTTGTTTTGCTTTGGTATTGTAATGATAATTTTGATTGACTTTGTTTTGTGTCGCAGTACTATCTATGTTAAATTGTTGACAGATAATTGATAAAATTATTTAATTGATGCTAGATAAACTAAATTAGACCTATCTAAAGTTTTAAATTTCAATGAGAGAAGATACAATATCTAATTAAAAAAGCCGCAGTGTCATAGAAATAAACCATACCACGTTACCTATGAAATACGAAATTTATAAAATTTAGGATAAAACACGTACGATCAGCTCAATAAAAAACATGACGCATGCAGCGAATAATCCATTGGCGGAAAAAATTATGAGAGATTTGTTATGCGCGAGGAATAGGAAAAAGTATTGAATTTGTGTTTATATTTTGTTGTGTTAAAATCGCTATGTGGGATATCTGGTTTATGGGGGCACTTACGCCGAAATTTTACGTGGCGTTGACTGGCACCTCTTCCCTGATTTCTGGGCTCATTCTAATATTCGAGTGGTGGTACTTTCGCAAATATGGGACCTCATTTATTGAGCAGGTATGTGTCCGTCATGTAATTTCAATTTTATTTAATACACTACTTGATTCCCCGAACTTCGTTCCGCATTATTTTTATTTATTAATTTTATTACTTATTATCCTATTCTGGAAGAAGATAAATCCAAAAACACAATCATAAAAATTAATAACAATAATAATAATGTTGGTTATTATTATTATTATAATTAATAAATGATTAGACATACAGACACAAAGAAGGACACACTTGACACCGGGGCACAGATATACAACTACGCTGTAGTTGTGTGTAGGCATATCTAGTGCTACAGCATCAGACAGTCCCATCTATCAGCCAGCGTGCTCGGAATGGTGTTGGGGCTACTACATAGGCGATTTAACAGCGATGCACAACGTTTCCTCATTATCGCATAGAAGCCATCCGTATGTGCATCACAGTACATACCTGAGGCACTGCAGTATTGCGGCAGCCTCATTGCCACTCTAAATCAGTTGTTGTACTGAACAATTGTTATGGGTACCAGACGACTGATATACTTAATATAATACATTACATGCACAGATGTTTTTTACTATATCTATACTATCTACATACTTACCTACCTATACACCTATACTATAATTAGGTACCTACTATACTTTATTTAAAAGTCCTCAAGCAACGTATCCTGAAAAGGAGACTGAATTGAATATAAGAACCACCACACCAAGCTTTTCTCAGCTGTGAAAGTATTACCAGTTTCATATGCATTAATATAGTGCTGGTAAATAGAGGGTCGATCTGAGTGGATAGTCAACATATCACAATGGAGAGCGGAGACAGCGAGGGGCAGTGCAGCATATATGTTACGGTCCGCGTTGCAGATGTCGCTCGTGCACTTGTGGTGCGGCGGCGCCTCTCCTGCCGCGCCTACGCCGGCGACTGCGCCCGCGGCCGCGCCCGACGGCTCGGGCTCCTGCTCGTCGTCGTCCTCGGACTCGGAGGGCGGCGGCGGCGTGGTGCGGCGCAACCCGGCGGCCCTCCTGCGCGGCGCGGAGTACGCGCGCCTCTGGACCATGGCGCGCCGCGCGCCGCTCACATACTACGACATGAACCTCACCGCGCAGGAGCACCAGGCGTGGTTCGGCTGCGTCGGCGAGGTGAGTGCGAGCCGGGAGCCGCGGCCGCGGGACTAGGCACGCTAGGCACGTATGGCTCTACATGCGGGGGTCGTTGTGTGCAGGGCCCGGGCGAGGAGGCGCTGGGGCGCGCGTGGCGCGAGCGGGAGCCGCGCGCGCGCGTGGCGGCGGCGCGGGAGGCGCTCCGGCACGCGCCCGACCTGCCCGCCGCGCTGCTGCTGCTCGCCGAGGAGGACGCGCCCACCGTGCTCGAGGTACCTGCCGCGTCGCCCACGTCTCGGGAGGTCGCCCGAGGAGGAGCACCGGGACAGCTTGCACGATAACAACTTCCACAGGCGGAGCGAGTGCTGCGACGAGCGTGGCGCGCCGCGGAGGCGTCGCTGTGCGCGTCGGCCGAGGGCGCGGGGGGCGCGGCGGGCGCCAGCAGCAGGGGGCGCGACACCGCCGTGCTGGCGCACGTGCAGCGTCGCGCCGCCGCCTGCCAGCGCCGCCTCGGCCGCCTGCGTCCCGCCGCGCGCACGCTGCGGGCACTCGCGCGCGCCGGCCGCGAGGACACCGGCCCGCTGCTGGACGTGCTGCTCGCGCAGCGCCTGTTCCCCGACGCGGCGGGCGTGGTGGCGCGCTCCCGCCACGCCACCGGCGTCGCGGCGCGCTACACGCACGCCCTGCTGCGCGCGCGCCTCTCCGCGCCGGACGCGCGCGCCGCGCTGCTGGCCGCCATCGCGAGGAACCCCTACGTGCCGGAGTACCTGCTGGAGCTGCGCGCGCTCAGCCTGCCGCCCGAGCACGTGGCGCGCGCCGGCCGCAGCGAGGCGCTCGCCTACGCCTTCTGCCACCTGCCGCACTGGCGCGCCTGTCCGTCGGCGCTGCGGCAGCTGCGCGAGGCGTGGCGCGCCGCGCCGCCGCCGCCGCCGCCGCCGCCCGAGGACCGCGCGCTGCTGGCCACGGACGCGGCGCGGCGCTCGGCGCTGGCGCCGCTGCTGCCGCTGCTGGCGGCGCTGGTGGCGTGCGCGGCGCTGGCGGCGGCGGCGGCGCACCGCTACCCGGCGCGAGCGCACGCTCTCGCGGCGCGCCTGTGGGGGGACGCCCCCTCCTAGTCGCCCACTCGCCCACTCGCCCACTCGCCCGCCCTCATCTGACCGCGCTATTAAACGAACGCTGTGAAACGTTTCATTTCTTTATTTATTTGTTCATGACCTCCGGCAGCGCTCGTCAGTTCGGCACCCGAGTGAAATGTGACTCTAGAAGGTTAGGGACGGGACGGGTCTCCGTCGATGGCGACGTCGTAGCTAGGGAGCGCTACCGCTAGAGTAGGTACTTCTGCAAACGAGGATCTCACGCGACTTATCTTAAGAGCGATCTCCTGCGTAGAATCGGTAGAATTCTAAGCTGGTCGCCCTCACCCTAGTGTTGATCTCCTGAGTAGGTACTTGTTTTAAGAAATCAACATTGGAATCGACACCGGGTAGGCACCTAGCTAGTCTCCTGTCCTCCAACTATCGACTACTTCACGAAGTCGAAAGCGATTCTACAAAACCTAGCGTCTGACTACACTCACACTTTAATTTTAGGAGACCTCAAATCCTGCCTTTTTTTAGAAGAAACCTCCGCTTGGAATATCTAGTAGTATTCTGTGGAAGAAACTGACCATTATTCTGGATCTCATTACAATATCATGTGTCGCTGACCGTGTGTCTACCATGCTGAGCTTGCTGAGCTTGCGGAACTTGCTGAGCTTGCGGAACTTGCTGAGCTTGCGGAACTTGCTGAACTTGCTGAACCTGCTGCTGCGACTCTCTCCCCGGGACCTTCTGTTCCTTGAGTAGGTACAACGTAAAATCCTAAATCTAAGCCAGCTTATATCAAGTGTAGATAGGTATAGGAGGCTTACTGATGAGGTTGCTGATCTCGGTCGGATTGTCTTGAGTGATAGACTACTATTAGGTACTGAAACCAAATGACCAAAATGAACCCATCAACTAAAACCAACTCTAACATTATTGACATTCTATCGAACACATCATTACACGGGTACTCATCGCGCATGTGGTAGTAGGTATCTACCTACCTTTTTATTAATTATTTTTTTTAAATTTTATTTATTACCTCCAGATTGATGGTGTAGCCATGGGCAGTCCAGTGGCTTCGGTCGTGGCCAATATTTCGGTGGAGAATTTTGCGAGTGCATGGTATAGATTATACCTAATATTAGTACTGCCCTCGGTATCAAAATGTGGAAAGGATCAATTACGTGTTCTCAAACGGGAAGTCGATTAACTCTCGGTACACCTCAATTCCATTCAGCCTAAAATGAGGTTCACCGATGATATAGAGGATCAAAGAATGCTAGCTGTAGGTATGCACAATATGCTGAATGTGCCGACCCGCACATTCAGCATATTGTGCATAGCAAGTAGGTACTAACTATTCTTTTATACTTAATTAAATATATTTGCAAACACTAACAGAGAGTGGTCGTTTTAATCATTTCCTCGGTCCCATCAACTTTCATTTCAAATATCATTATATTACCTATAGGGATAAGCAGTGTCCTCGTACACTATTTAGCTTTTCTGGATGTCAAAGTTATGGTAAAAACCGATGGGAATGGGGATGGGGAAGGTTCTCGAATGGCGACCATGAACCGGAAGACGAAGCGTAGGACGCCTTCCTACCCGGACTACCTGGGAGTTCGATGGATGGAAAGGGTTCAAAATCGTTCTTCTCGGAAAGTTGGAGGCCTGGGTCCAGCAGCGGACTTCTACAAGCTGGTGACGATGAAGATGATGAAACACGATTGTTTCATCAGAGTGTTCGTGGTGGTGTAAACTTGTCCGAATGGCGAGAGATTGAAGCCGGCGTGCCCTAAGGAGTAATTCTGGACACCGCATCTAAAAGTGGTAGGTATAGGTAGGTACCTAGCTATCTAAAAGGTAGGTACTAAAATTATTAAAATTAATAACTAAAATAGGTACATAAATTCATGGGAACGGTAGTCATTAGAAAAAATATACACAGCCGGATTCGAATCTGCGATCTTAGAGTCGGGGCTGCACCACTGGCCCATCGAAGGAGAGAAAGTGTTCATCTAAGTCAAAGTTAAAAGGCATTTATTTCAGGAATCAAAGTGATTTAGAATATTTTTAAGACTTGTCTTAAAAATATTAATATAACCTTGGTTTTAGGTGGCAGTTCCTCGCGACTAAGCCTAGAAGAACAGGCAAGAAACTTACGGCTTGGTTGCTGCCGTTTTCGTGTGATCCTTTTTACAAAATAATGGTGTGCATCAAGATGGAAGCTTCACATTGAAATCACGTGTTTCGAAGCTTGAAATAAAACGGGATTACCTGTAGGTATAGGTAGTAAGTAGGTAGGTATAGGTTTGCTTTTCAAGAGTTGTTTTAAAGTAGGTTTTAAATTTCCGAATGAGAAGCTTAGTCGCATTTTCTGGAAGTTTATTATAAAAACTTATAAGAGTTTCCTCGTGCTCCTCTCAGCACTTCCTCCTGATGACTCCCGCACACTAAACTTCCCTCTACACTCACTCTTTCACTGTTAGTGCTATGCTACCTATGTGTAAGTATGTCAATAAATAGTAGGTATTATCTATACCTATTTATAGATTAGAATATTACTTATTTTTATTTATAAATTACTCATAGTATTATTTTTTATTTATACAGGGTGTCCCAGAAAATAGTGTCAAGCGAAAGTCCAGAGATAGTGTCCAAGTTTGGTCATCAGAGAAATAAAATTAATAATTAAGAAATTTAGTTCCGAAACCATAACTAGATGTCACTGCTAAAATTGTACCAATGCTAGATCGCGCTATCGTTGCGTTTTGGCATTTTACCATATAGGATCGAGATTTGTACTGTGGTTAACTAACACACCATGGGGTACCCGAATCACCTCCATGAATGTTCCGCGATTTTTTATAGCTTCCGAGTTATAATTTTTTTTCCGAATTTTTAAAAATTTTCGACTTGAACAACATAAAAAATTCTTTAAAAAAAAGTAGAGAACTCTCTTGATATTTTTTTTTGCTACTGAATTTTTATAAGTTGTTCTTTTATGCATAAAATAATTAGCTGCGTGACTTTGATGAAAACTATGAAAATTTTGGTGTAAAGTCAAAAAATTACATTCGGTGAACTATGAGTGAATACTATGAGACCTAGTTTGGGCTGTAATTGGTTTAAGAATATGCCTAGATTATTCAGATTATTATAGGGATTTATGCTACTTACCTAATATTGTACGCCCGAAATGGGTAGGCTGTTGAGACTAGTTGGTTATACCTATGTATGTACCTAGTTCTAAGATCTTTTGTACACAGTTTTACAATAAATGACTCTTACTCTTACTCTATGACTTAAATTTTCAACTTTAACAATTCTTTAGACTCAGCTTTCATAATCACTAAAAAAAAGTAGGATCTACTTAATGGGCTACTTTGGCTAAAATCGGCCTTCAAAGGCGGCAAGGTAGAAAATTCTTGATTACTAATTATTTAGCTACCTGATTAGAAAATAGATTTTGGCCATTTTATCATTCCTAAGCTTAATTCGTTTGTTAACTAACCAAAAATGTCTGCAGGGAAGCTTAGGTTCACGCCACGCCACGCCGCGCCACGCCACGCCACGTCACACCGCGCCGCGCCACGCCACGCCACGCCGCGGCACGCACAGCGCGGCTGTGGCGTGTCGATCGGCGTCAGTCCGTCCCGGTGCGGCGCCGCGAGCTGACGTCGAGCCTGCGCTCTCCGGCCGCACAACTTCCTCTAGTTACGCGTGACCGCCGCGCATAACTTTTATTCATCGCCCCGCTCGAACAACTTTTAACCGAAGGATATTTATCTACGTCGTCGATCCTTCCGAACGGAACCGGGCCGACCGAGGTCTCGGATCAGATTCCGGGGTGATGGTCGGCGTCGTCGGGTGAGGATAGTCACGGACGAGCTCCGAGTCGGAGGTGGCGCGAGCGGTCCTCGAGCCGGGCGCGCGGCGCGATGTGCCCTCGCGAACGATAGCTCCGCTGCTCCCGGCCCCAGGTCCCGCTGCCGATCGAGGCGGAGAAGCATGTGAGCCGTGCGGAGCGGCGTCGGCATGGCGGCGCGGCGGCTCGTGCTGAACGGCCTCACGGCGGAGGTGGGCGCGGGCGCGGGGGGGCCGCGGGGGGTGGAGGGGGAGGAGCACGAGTTCTACCACGAGCTCGAGCTGTACCGGCAGCTGCTGGCGCTGTCCCCCCCTCCCGCGCCCCTGCCCGCGGGCCGGCCGCGGCGCGCGCGCACGCCCGAGCCCGCGCCCGCACGCAGGTGCATCGGTACGTATGCTCCCGCTGCGCTGCGCTGCGCTGCGCTGCGCTGCGCTGTGCTGTGTAGATATGGTCTAACCGCGCGTGTGTGTGTGCGCAGAGGAGAAGCCGCGCCGGAGCCGCACGCCGGCGCCGACGCCGCGCCGCGCCCCCGCCCCCGCCCCCGCCCCCGCCCCCGCCCCCGCCCCGCCGCCGCCGCCCCCGCCCGCCTCCAGGACAGCGAGGGTGAGTTCCTGCACATTGCATTCTCAACTGAACTGACGACTCACTCGACTGACGATCACGACCCGCAGAAGCCGGCTCGGCTGGTGCGTAGTTATAGCAGAGTGTTTGCCTCCGACAGGTAGACCTCACTATGCTCCCCACGACGTCCACCAAGCCTGATCCAATGTTATACTTATGAAACCTTGTGCTACGCATCACTAGACCCTGGCACTGGAGTAAACAAGTTACAGGTAATCGTAACATGTTGCCTACGCCTCGTAGCACGTTGGCTACGCCTCGTAGCACGTTGGTTAGGCCTCGTAGCACGGTGGCTACGCCGCTTAGAGACCCGGTGTTACGCTAATGTGATACATTATCATCCGTTGGACACTATTACCGATTGCTACGTCGAGCGAGACTGGTCCTGCAGTGGCTTAAATACATACTTAAATATTCTCAATATATACCGGATGTAACAAGACTACTTCCGAAAACTAAAACTGCGCAATCAGTCCATGAATCTGATTACAGAAAAAAAAAATCTATCCTCTATCTATCTATCCTTCGTAATTGTAGCGTGTCTGTTGTGAAGTATTTCAAACGATCGGTGCATGCGCGTGACTTAGGACCCCTTTCGATTTGAAAACGAGATATCGGATTATTTTTTTTATTTATTTAATTCGATCTATGTGATTTTGATAGGAAGGACGCCAAACTGATGACGCATATTTTAAATGGGTGCGAATCAGAGCGTTACATGTAACGTTAGACAACGGAGTGATTCTAGTGTTTTGAAGTTTTTACTGTTGCGATATGTTGAGATTCGTAGCGGCGCTTCGTCCACGAAAACGGTTAGCTGCCTATAATAGACCATCCTGCGAAGAACGACTTCGCATCGCTTCGAGACCGCGAATGTACATCCCGCGAGCACGAGCACGAGCACGAGCACGAGCACTAGGTCCGCTGAACTGGTGCTGAAGAGTCGAGGGTAGCGGTGAGCGGCGCCGGCGCCGACATCATCTATTGGTGGATTTGGTGGCACTTTACGATACTATTGGGTGTTTGTTGTATTCGGAAAAATATTTGACGTACACGCAAACTTGCTAATTTAATACTGGCGATACAGACCGTCCACAGATGACAGCCAAGCAATCAACACACAAACATTTGGCCGTCCGGGCCGTCACAGTTGAGGAACTGGCGCTTAGATTCACCTAGATTTAAGACGTTTCACGATGATCCCTGCGGATTTTACCTAAAAATATGGACTAAAGTAGTCTTCTATTCTATGGATTTTACTGAATAAATGCTTTTCGACTTCGACTTTGACTTCGACAGATTAAATGAGCAGCAGATCCGACACTCCTTCGATTTTACCATTCAATTTTGAGCTTACAAACTATAGCGTTAAAGTTCATATCGGCTCACTCGCTAGGCGCGACGCGGCTAGATCTGAGACCCCCGCGCCCGCAACGCAAGCGTAGGTACCTCTCACTGCTCCTGAAGGAGCGACACCGGGTTGACGGTAAAATAATGAGCAGGTACACTTAACTAGTACCAACTCAAATTCGTCAGGCGATTTGTAGCAACCGAGCGAATCGCATCCCGGCGGCGGCGCCCAAACATAGCATGGCCCTCGCTCGTGTGCTCGGCTTACTTGCGGATCCGCCTAGTGGACCCCTTTGATGTGGGCACCGGGCGCCGGGCGCTGGGCGCCGGCCGCCGGGCGCCGGGCACCGGCCGCCGGGCGCCGGGCACCGGGCGCCGGGCGCTGGGCACCGGCCGGGAGCGGGCCGCGAGTGCTACCGCATCTATTTAAATAATTCAATATTAAAACATGTTGCCTCGAAAATAGCGCAGTGATGAGGCGTGGCGTGGCTGTAATGGGACGACAGGCGCAACTCATTAATATTGAATTTAATCTACGAGCTATAAACGCATCCTAGATATGTGATAATTAGAAGCGGCGCAGAATTGCGCTCGCTAAACATTTAGGTACCTACTTGTTTGGTCTTGGTGCATCTTTGTTGATGCTTGGCCGGATATTTTAGTTTTACAATAAATTGTTGTTATCTTCATAATGAAGGTACAGTCGATGGCATGAACCCCGCTGTGACGCTGCTAAGTAATAGTAGCTATATTATTATTGTGTATTATATTCATGTTGTATTCTTTTATTCGAATAGTGATATGCGTATTATCAGTTGTTGGACTGGCACTAGCACATCACTATAACAGGACGTGTCCCATCCCTGCTGGAGTGACATCGGTCATCCGGTTTACTCACTCTGTGGCTCTCTCTTGTCTCCGGCTCGTTCGAAGTGTTAGAATTTTCTGTCATCTTTGGAAGCAACATTGTATTTTCATTTTAATTGTTTTTCTTGTGTTATTTTAAGTTGTGATGGGTAATTATGGTGGTATTTTAACCATCATTACTTGAGGTCTTAGCACAAGTGCGAACAATTGAAATGAAAGTGTGTTTTGTGGCATCCTGATTTGAACGAAAATGTTTCCCTTTGGTTTTGAAGAAAAACGCCATCTTTTTCTTCAAAACCAATGACAGCCGACTTTACTTTTTTTACCGACTCGACTTGACTAATTTTATTCAACCCACCCACTTGACATTGGCAAAATTGTCCGCAAGACGGAAACAGGCCACAAAAAAAAAAAAAAAAAAAAAAAAGTGTGCGTCCCTTATAATAATTGCTTTTACCTTAATATTAATAGTTTAGTGTAATTAAATATACCATTGTGTCTCTTGCAATAAACCAATTGAAGACCTAATTGTGTTGGCCATAATTATTAGCAGAAATCCTCTATCATCAGTACTCTCAAACGGTGAACGAAAACATCATGAGAAACCCGTGGCTTGGTAAGTTCCGCACGTATTGACAATATCTTTCCTGTCTGGTGTGTTCCCTACACACCAGACCTAGTCCATGTAGAAGCCAGTCGCAGGCACTACAGTAGGTACATGCAAGTGCCTGTTTATCTGTCGACAGATGTTAGGATTAGATAAAGGTTTTGGAGGACGCGACGTGAGAGTAGCGA
The DNA here is from genome assembly GCA_947095575.1 of Electrophaes corylata. Lineage (NCBI taxonomy): Eukaryota > Metazoa > Arthropoda > Insecta > Lepidoptera > Geometridae > Electrophaes > Electrophaes corylata. The sequence goes on along the minus strand of OX352707.1, from coordinate 13,069,049 downwards.
ACGTGTTCATCTTGATGATGTTGCAGTTATCAACCTTTATTGTAACACGGCTATGCATCGATGCTATTTTTGATTTTAGATTATGATGATAATATCTTGAATAGGTCATTTAGGCGGAAATAAAGGTGAGGAATATGTTAGTGCGGTGATAAACATAGGCAAAGGTACAGGCAGGAAGCGGGAAGCAGGAAGCAGGAAGCAGGAAGGAAGCGGCGGCAGCGGCGAGGGAGAGGGGTGCGGAGGGTCAGGAACGCAGGGATTAGTTGTCGATAGAAAGGGCGGAAGCGCCGCGACGCAGACGTATAGCGGTCACCTGAACCGAACCCTCTGAACTACCTACCTACCTACCTATCTAGCTATCTGAGCTCACCCAGGTGATACATAGATAATTGATTTGTTTGTTTGGAGCTAATTATTCAAAGACATGAAACATTGTGTGTAAGTGAACGCTACTACACCCGCCACACTGAGTGCCGCCGCCTGTAGCTGCCGGTGCCGCGAGGGCGAGGCTACTGCGCAGCTACTACACCCGCCACACTGAGTGCCGCCGCCTGTAGCTGCCGGTGCCGCGAGGGCGAGGCTACTGCGCAGCTACTACACCCGCCACACTGAGTGCCGCCGCCTGTAGCTGCCGGTGCCGCGAGGGCGAGGCTACTGCGCAGCTACTACACCCGCCACACTGAGTGCCGCCGCCTGTAGCTGCCGGTGCCGCGAGGGCGAGGCTACTGCGCAGCTACTACACCCGCCACACTGAGTGCCGCCGCCTGTAGCTGCCGGTGCCGCGAGGGCGAGGCTACTGCGCAGATTATGTACTTCTTATGTACTTATGTACTTCATGTATGCCCTTCAATTTTTTTTTAAATCTTTCTCTTTTCAAACAAAATTGTATAATTTGGGTCTTATCAACATATTTCTAAATGAGTGATTCTGTGATGCTAGTGTTGTAACTATGTCGACTTGGATCGATATCGATAAATACAATTAGAGCATTGGTGTTCCAGCAAGCAGTTTTCTATTAAAAAAAATTTCAAAAAATTACAATGCCTTGAAACGTTGATAAAATACATAATGAGGAAATAAGATATAATAAAACCTGCGGCTTAGTCAGCTCCGCGTGTATTGACCATGTCTTTCCATTTGGGATAAGCGCGCTGCACCATAAAAACGAATATGAGATTATAGTAGCTAATCTACAGTTTTCAAGCTGGCTTTAATAATATTATTGAAAGTTAGTAGGTAGGTAGTGTTAGTGTGTAGGTGGGTAGTGTAGGTAGGTAGGTAGGTAGGTTAGAGTACCATTTCACTGACCTACTATTGTCTGAATACAAACTCCTACCTCTTTAGTGTAGACATAAATATTTCTTTCTTTCTTTCTTTCATGTAAAGCAATTAGAGGTAGCCTCGGGTCGTCTCAAGCCAAATGAGGCGATCGCACGACCGACGAGCCATTCAGTGTCGGTAAACGTTCACGCAGCACGGGTGAGAGCCGCGCGCTCCGTGGACAGTACGTGTCGTTACGTTACGCAAGCGAATGGATGGTGAAGATGAATTGCGTCGTTGCTAGAGCCATAAAATTGAGCAACGACGCAAACTGATAAAAAAATACAAAGAATTGATAAAACTAAAACCATGATTATGGTAAAAATCATCGACATTGCTGACCTATTGATACAACATACCACATCACTACGATTGAGTTATATTTATCGTAAATTATTGTATGAAAATCGATGAAATTCTAATATAGATGAAACTGTAAGTGAATATTCAACTCAATATGATTTACATCAATATTCCGAATACTAAGTTCTATAAATATCACAATTTTTTCAGTAAAACTCACACAAATGGAAAGACATGCTAATTTACTTTTCGTTTTCAGCATGAATTACAGTGCTCGACCACACATGGCACTAAACACACACACTATAGTCATTTTTAAGCAGCTATTACGTTGTTTCTTGAATCGTCTAATAAATTATTTTTTAAAGGTATTTTATCGTCTTTTAAATCGTCCATAAACTATAACAGAGATGTCAATGCGACAGGTTAGGTTAGTTCTTGCCGATGGTTCTTGCCTACCTGAAAATATCATGCATAAGTTTTATTTTGTTACTTTTCAAAACGTAGTTAAAGCCATAGAATTAGGACTAAAGTAATGTAAAAGCCATTTTAGTGACAGCCAACTTTATTTTTTTTACCGACTCGGCTTGACTAAAGTATTTTATTCAATCTGTCTACTAAGTAACTATAAAAAATGTATTTATGACTTTATATGCGTCCCTTGCTTACATCTTGTTGCCTAATGTAAATATAGCACAAACTTGTACATTTTGGTTGCTATTTTAGTGGCAGTCTATTTTACTACTAACCATAGAGGAACTACTAGAGCATAGTGTCATTGCTTATACCCTTCATGGTACAGCACAGCACAGCACACAGCACAGCACAGCACAGCACATGTACAGCATAACCTTACATAATTGAAGGCACTCGTGTACTTTGAATCGTGTGAATAGAATTTTTTTAAATTTGAACTTTGAATATTGGTTCTAATCGTAATTTCTAATTTGTAAATACATATTATCAAAGTATTCCATCGGTCATCTGGTCGCTCGTACTAACAAGCTATGCTTAGTTTGAGGCTAGATGATGTTGCGTTAAACTGTTCACAAATATTTCATTGTACCTCCTTGTGATGGATGATGGATGAAGTAACAAATGATCACACAATGCGGGAGTAGAACACGATCAGCCGTCTGGCTCTCTGTTCATGTTTGAAGAGGCTCACTCGTGTCACCCTCGTTGTCACAAGTGTTCAGCGATGTCATTTCCCGCGGGACTCTGAGCCGACCCAGTGCCCTCTATTCCCCAACACCTACGCTCTAGCGGATCCCCTAGCCGAGGCGAGGGCAGCGCGCCCTGGCCTCGGCCCGGTGCGGCAACTTACCATCTCTAACGTAAACATAATCGTATTGACGACGGTCCACTAGCTGTAGAAGAGCTCGTAAGGAACGCCTCTTCAGAGGAAGTATCAGCAATATGTGAAGTTCTGCCGTGAAGAAGCGCAGCGTGTTCCGCTCCCGAGGGCGCGAGGGAGGCGGAGGCGGAGGAGGAGACAGAGGGGTGGGCCCCGCGCCTCGTGCGCGTGTAAACTCCAATAAGCGAGTGGAAGATAAACGATGCTCTACATTGTTGTTGCTTTTGTCTTCATTCTTCAGCGAAATTGTTTTTCCAATAGAAAAGGTACGACCGCGAGTTGCCGCTTCACCGCGCCGCTACCAGCCGCTACCAGCGGCTACCAGCGGCTACCAGCGGCTACCAGCGGCTACCAGCGGCTACCAGCGGCTACAAGCTCAGAACCGCGACTGCAATGTGCTTCGGTGCGCATGTCATGTACGTAAGCACCTACCTCATATACGTAGAAGTAATAAAAATAACCGAGATCCCGATAAACTCCTCGTTACTCATCCGCTACTCATACACTACTAGTTGTACCTACACCTACATTTTATATTTTAACAAAAACATAAGTATCAAATAGTTGGTTAGTTAACTGTTACAAATGCCGATTTATCCAAGTTGACAACGCGACGCACAAGCTCATTGTACTACGTGGTACAGTCGCGAGGAGGGCGAGGCGCAGCTACTCGTAGCTACAGGGGCACTACGTGCTCTGTCAGCACAGCGCACGATGACATTGTACTACGTGGTACAGTCGCGAGGAGGGCGAGGCGCAGCTACTCGTAGCTACAGGGGCACTACGTGCTCTGTCAGCACAGCGCACGATGACATTGTACTACGTGGTACAGTCGCGAGGAGGGCGAGGCGCAGCTACTCGTAGCTACAGGGGCACTACGTGCTCTGTCAGCACAGCGCACGATGACATTGTACTACGTGGTACAGTCGCGAGGAGGGCGAGGCGCAGCTACTCGTAGCTACAGGGGCACTACGTGCTCTGTCAGCACAGCGCACGATGACATTGTACTACGTGGTACAGTCGCGAGGAGGGCGAGGCGCAGCTACTCGTAGCTACAGGGGCACTACGTGCTCTGTCAGCACAGCGCACGATGACATTGTACTACGTGGTACAGTCGCGAGGAGGGCGAGGCGCAGCTACTCGTAGCTACAGGGGCACTACGTGCTCTGTCAGCACAGCGCACGATGACATTGTACTACGTGGTACAGTCGCGAGGAGGGCGAGGCGCAGCTACTCGTAGCTACAGGGGCACTACGTGCTCTGTCAGCACAGCGCACGATGACATTGTACTACGTGGTACAGTCGCGAGGAGGGCGAGGCGCAGCTACTCGTAGCTACAGGGGCACTACGTGCTCTGTCAGCACAGCGCACGATGACATTGTACTACGTGGTACAGTCGCGAGGAGGGCGAGGCGCAGCTACTCGTAGCTACAGGGGCACTACGTGCTCTGTCAGCACAGCGCACGATGACATTGTACTACGTGGTACAGTCGCGAGGAGGGCGAGGCGCAGCTACTCGTAGCTACAGGGGCACTACGTGCTCTGTCAGCACAGCGCACGATGACATTGTACTACGTGGTACAGTCGCGAGGAGGGCGAGGCGCAGCTACTCGTAGCTACAGGGGCACTACGTGCTCTGTCAGCACAGCGCACGATGACATTGTACTACGTGGTACAGTCGCGAGGAGGGCGAGGCGCAGCTACTCGTAGCTACAGGGGCACTACGTGCTCTGTCAGCACAGCGCACGATGACATTGTACTACGTGGTACAGTCGCGAGGAGGGCGAGGCGCAGCTACTCGTAGCTACAGGGGCACTACGTGCTCTGTCAGCACAGCGCACGATGACATTGTACTACGTGGTACAGTCGCGAGGAGGGCGAGGCGCAGCTACTCGTAGCTACAGGGGCACTACGTGCTCTGTCAGCACAGCGCACGATGACATTGTACTACGTGGTACAGTCGCGAGGAGGGCGAGGCGCAGCTACTCGTAGCTACAGGGGCACTACGTGCTCTGTCAGCACAGCGCACGATGACATTGTACTACGTGGTACAGTCGCGAGGAGGGCGAGGCGCAGCTACTCGTAGCTACAGGGGCACTACGTGCTCTGTCAGCACAGCGCACGATGACATTGTACTACGTGGTACAGTCGCGAGGAGGGCGAGGCGCAGCTACTCGTAGCTACAGGGGCACTACGTGCTCTGTCAGCACAGCGCACGATGACATTGTACTACGTGGTACAGTCGCGAGGAGGGCGAGGCGCAGCTACTCGTAGCTACAGGGGCACTACGTGCTCTGTCAGCACAGCGCACGATGACATTGTACTACGTGGTACAGTCGCGAGGAGGGCGAGGCGCAGCTACTCGTAGCTACAGGGGCACTACGTGCTCTGTCAGCACAGCGCACGATGACAGCACGGAGAGGGACAGGTGATGCGCCTCGCTTCATCTTCCATTATAAAAGAGCAGTCCATTCACTCACTGACTCATCACGATTCCTCCGAAGCTACAAGTCTGAAATTTGGCACAAGAACTCTTAAGTTAGAGGGTGTATAGACGCTCGCTAAGAACCGATTTTTGCAAAATCGCAACATTTATTAGGTAAATGCATTATTGCTTTTTTGTAACCTAATAAGGGACCCTAATGTGGCGTTTAAATTTGTATGGAAAAATCATAATGCATGGTAAGATTTGCTTCACACTATGTTTAGCTACTTAAAATACAAAACTATTAATGACATTCAAAATTTAACAAAAAGGGGAGGTCGGGCGTCAACATTTATATAGAAAAATTTGTATGCGCGGCTTTATTCGCTTCAATCTTGATTCGGACATTTAATGATTACGATATTTTTATATGAAATTTTCATGATTTTAAAAAACAACCGCTACGGCTGGTTGAAAGGTTGGTTGTAATATTCTCGTACAAAATAAAATACGCCAGCTTAAGCGCCATTTAGACGGTGAGAGTTTCTCGTACGTTTCCTTACGAGAAACCATACGCAACTATCACAAGCAATAATCGCCATAACACAATCGTATCAAATTGTTTACATACAGGCAAGAACTAAAATCTCGCCTACGATTATGTCATACGAGACTCGCATATGACATATCGCTAGGCGATAATTGCCTATGTTTGTTTACACAACAAAAGTATAGTTAGCAGATTCTTGCTTATGAGAGTCTCGACTTGTATAAACACGATCTCCCGTGACATATTTTCTAGTTGATACGAGTGTCGTACAAATCAGTTTGAATCGTTTTTAGTGCGAGATTTGTCAGTCGAGTTATAGGTATCGGCGCGGATTGAATGCTGACCTTTGAATGCGCAGAAGTCGATTTTTGGGTCCGAGCGGCGGGGGGCATGAGGTGCAATGGGGGAAGCTGGCATAAAATCTCGAAATACGATTATTGCTTTGAAATTCTGTCTACACGGACATAATAATATTCCATTGCAAGGCAATTGTCGCCCAAGGCAACGAGCGAGGAGAGCGATTGTTTAGACGAAAAAAATGTTTTATATTCCTTCGATAATCGTATCTTCGAGGCGAGAAACTCTCACCGTCTAAATGGCGCTTTAAAGACACAACTTTGATAAAATGTTTTTTTGCAAAAAAATATACAATTTCATAATGTAAAATATAAAATTTCATAATGTAAAATTTGTCTTGCCGGTAATGAGGTAGTGGTGTTTTTGAAGATTTTTGATAATATAATAAAACTTTAAGTTCTGATGGGTAATTTTGGTGGTATTTTAACCATCATTACTTGAGGTCTTAGCACAAGTGTGAACAATTGAAATGAAAGTGTGTTATGAGGCATCCTGATTTGAACGAAAATGTTTCCCTTTGGTTTTGAAGAAAAACCCTATCTTTTTCTTCAAAACCGATGACGGCTGACTTTACTTTTTTTACCGACTCGACTTGACTAAAAAGAATTTATTCAACTCACTTGACATTGGAAAAATTGTCCGCAAGACGGACAGATGCCACAAAAAAAAAAGTACTAACTAAGATTAGGTTGCCGATATACGTAAGGGGAAGGTACATTTTATAAGATGTGCCAGTGCCAGTGCCAGTGCCAGTGCCAGTGTGGGTGGTGGCGCGGACGGTGGCGGGACGCGGGGGCCACTGATGCCGGGTATGATCAACTCCTTGCGGCAGACAATCACAAAGCTCTTTACCTTTATGTGTCTGTTTTTGTTGAATACATTTATTCTCCTACTTTCTAACTCATTTCGTGCATAAACACATCGTCAAACTTTGGCATTCAGTATATCTGTCCATCGCACTCGCACTCGCACTCGCACTCGTACAACTCGCGGGGAAGCGGCACACAGCGAGCGCTCGCCACCGCTCCTTCAGGGAATCTAATTATGGACTATGTAGGTATTATGTCTAGCTGTCGGCTTCTTCACACTGATGATGACACTATCCTATACTATAGTATAAACAATATGGAATACGCCAGGATGATATTTATTTTTATCTGAACATTATGTCAATGTCACGTCGGAAGGCGTTTATTCCATGGAATCGAACAGATCAGTTGTAAGAGTCTGTTTGAATAAGAGGACTTGTTTAACATCTCAAGTAAAGTGTCGGCTCCATCAGCCAAGGGCGGCTTCTTCTTCCATTGTCCATATAAGCACGCATTGTTCTCGACAACCTCACTAACGGCTCTACTTATTATTCGATGCAAATGTCATTGTTTGGGATTTCATTCGAATGCTTCTTTAAATTATGCTATTTTCTTAATCGTTTGAACAATACGACTGCTTTGTTACTGCTAAGAGCTGCTAGATTTATCTTGATGATTGACGTGGTAGTAGGTAGCGGTAGTGGGGGCTGGGCGACGCGGCGGGTAGCTACTACGCAGAGCTACAAAACTACGAGTTGCGTCTAAAGAGATGAGAGCTGACATCGTCAAATCTTGAAGTATTAACTGTCATAATGCGCGATGAAACTATTGTAGATTATAAAACAAACACTCAAAACGCTACGCCGTAGCACACTCTACGCCGTAGACCCCCCCACGATACTGCACCTTCTCAGCAATAATGTAGTTCCGACCACCCAGAAGTATTACATACATTGAAATTCTTTATTCGGAACGTACCTACTTACACACATCCGATACAAATTTATTTTAGGGGATCTAAAAAATCTAGAGAAAATGTGAACGAATGAATATGAGAGCTAAAATATTTGGCGCGGGGACCACTACGATATATAAAAATAAAACAAAAAATAAAAAATTAGCCTCTTGTTTCCTCGTTTATAATCGTGAGATATTAAATTAGGTGCATACAATAAAATTATAATTATTCAAACAACAATAAATACTACTTATACTACCGCAACAATAAATAAAAAAGAGTGAACTTGTAGAGGCGAAGCTTCTTGACTGACATGTTCGAATATCGACAATGTTGTAATGTCGCGTGTCTAGCTGCAAGCTGAGTGGACTAGCTGCGTGCGAGTGTGCGAGTGTGCGAGTGTGCGAGTGTGCGAGTGAGCGGCGTGAGGCACGTGACCGGCCGGCTGGCACCGCTTTATTGGAATAGCTGAATGCTCTTTAGCTGAATACTTGAATATTTTGAGGTGGATTCGGTGCAGAGGCACGCACCTGCCCACGTGACACTCATGGGTAACGTGCCGTTACTCAGAGATGTCATAACAAGCCACCAACCGCCAGCTTACCGCTCAGCAGTGCTGCAGTGTGCGTTCTCTGCCCTAGATTTACCTATTATTACCTATTAATTACTTATACCTATGAGATCGGTTTTCATATTGATAACTAGCACGCAAGTTAGTTTATTTTACGAAAATAATATCCCCTTCCTATAGAATCGTCACAGGTTCTTTATGGATGGATAAAACATGTACTTGTCTAAACTTAAACATAGGTAGTAGGAATAATTTACACAAAAATATATCAAAATAAAATAAAACAAAAGTAAACAAAACAAAAAAACACAAAACGTAATTATAATAAAAGCTTAATTATTTCACAAAGTAATTTCTAACTAGTGGTTCTGTGAGAACAGTAGACCTCGCGAGCCCTTATAACCATATGATAGAATAACCAACACATTCCCCTTATTTATCATATCTTGAAATGTGGCGAAGAGTGCTGCTGCTGGTTTTTTTACTAAATATTTTTAGCTATTAGATGTATAACAGTAATGACTGTGAATATGAGTTTGGTTAAAAAAAAACAGCCTGTTTTAACGTCACGGCGAGTGCTGTGGTAGCTGAAAATACAAAACTCCTCGTTACAAAACCAAAAGACTTGTTGACTCTACTACAGATCTTAGTGTCAATAAGGGTATTAGAAGTCAGTTTTTAACTTCAATATTAATAGTAGCTACTTGTCCTTCGCCTGTGAGTCACCCTGGATACAGCAGCCGGCTCTACCCACCGCTCTGTAGCTATATATATCTTACTATGCGAGGTTACAAATGAAACATCTTGATTCGCAGTGGAAGAAACATCAAAGGATTTAATTCAACCTCTCAGCCAGTTATCTACCTAATTACTTAATTTTGAATAACCTGTTCGGCTGAGGCGGATAATGAAATGATGCCAGCACCAGCTGCCGCCCGCGACTTCATCCGCGTGGTGGTTGTACTCCCGCGTCGTCGCGCCCACCCCAGCCATAGACAAACCTACCGTTTGTGCTCCACAAAGGAAGCTCTGACAAGTTTTACCGATGCATATCTTAGCGAGTGCTATGAAACGTTACCCAAATGAGATCCGTGGATGGTTGGTGCCTTGAAAGTAACCACTCATGTAACTCACTCAGAAATGATAGCTGGCTTTGCGATTGAGGAATGCTTTATGTGTAGTTAGAGGTTTGCATGACGTCATCATCGAAGCCGCACCCGTCCTGAAGTGTGCTTCGATACAATAGCCGTAAAGCCATAGGAGCCGTGGTGTTGCACGACGCGTAGCGCTCCAGCTGCTAAGCACATATTGCTGAGCTCCGGCATCGCGCCGTGCCGCGTCCGACCGCGTTACACCAAATGTTAAGCAGTTACTTTTTCTCAGTTTGTTGTTAGTTGTGACGGAAGAGTTTGATTGATATTATTTGATTATTTTATGACGATGTTATTTCTAAAATAATAAACTGGTACTAAATATAACTAAAAGCATTCGGCTCGCTCTACCAAATGTTAAACAAGTAAATACTGATTTTTATTTCTAAAAACAAAATGATTGTAACAGCTTGTGAACAGCTCGATCTACTGTTAGGCATAACCTTAGAAATAAGTTTCAATGAGACCCACACACAATTGTCGAAACGACTTAAATCTGTAGCATACGTAGTAAAAAAATCAGCTTCTCTAGAAATTTGACTAGACAATTCCATTTAAATTATAATATTGGCGTTGACAACCTAAATAGGTAGATATTGTGGCAATGTTTTGTTACAGTTAAGATAGCCAGGGTAGGTCCAAAAATATAAACAAAAGTTTTAGGAGAAAAAATAAATACTCCTATCCGGAGATGTGATCGCCGGAACTATTAGCGTGAAGCCGACGAACTTTGGCAATATCAGTCATACGCGCTAATGCGGACGCGACCGACGCAACCGACGCGACCGACGCGACCGACGCGACCGACGCGACCGACGCGGCCGACGCAGCCGACGCGACCGACGCGACCAACGCGGCCGACGCAGCCGACGCGACCAACGCGACCGACGCGACCGACGCGACCGACGCGGCCGACGCGACCGACGCGACTGACGCGACCGACGCGGCCGACGCAGCCGACGCGACCGACGCGACCAACGCGGCCGACGCAGCCGACGCGACCAACGCGACCGACGCGACCGACGCGACCGACGCGGCCGACGCGACCGACGCGGGAACAGCCGTCACCACAGCGTCGCGGCACGTCACAGAGCCGGCTGGTGTCGTGACGCGGCTACGCGAGTACGAATATGTAACTACGTACACTCGCCCGTGCTCAGACAGATGCAAGGGCTTCTGATTGATTCGAGTTGAAACGTGTGGAAGTTGCGATAACTCTATTGTTTGCGTTAGGTAGAGTTTAAGTAAAATCTTAGATCTTCATTTTCAGTTATCTGAACACCGAAGTATTTGTTTTTGTTTTGTGAGCGAGCAGAATCTATCTTTCGTGTCGTCGTTTTGATTTTATATGAATACGATTAAAGCGAGACTTTCAAAAGAAATTTAATCATGTCTACCTCACCTACTCGTAACTTTTATAATCAAAATGTACCGAAGTAAAATGTTATGATGCTTGTTTGTTTACAAAAGCGAAAAAAGGTAGTTTTGTGAAACGTATCGCGACAAGGTATGAAGCAAGTCAGCAAGCAAATAAGCGAAAAGCTAAATAAGAGTTCCCGAGTGCACGCGTCTGCGAGCCGCTAGCCGGCCGTGCTGCGCTGTGCTGCGCTGTGCTGCGCTGTGCTGCGCTGTGTCACGCTGAAGTTTTATAAACGAGCGAAGTGGGAAATATCCCACAAGAATAAGTCACTGTTTCTAATTTGTAGGCAGACTCTCGTTCGGGACAGGATGGAAGACCATCAAGTTACTTTTTAATTACTGTAAAACGAAGTCATTCTTAAAAAATCTCAAGTAAGATACTAAGAGATGTATGGGATGTCTACCGCGCGTGGGGAGCCGAGCCGTGGAGACACTTCATTCGTTTTAACTAAAATGGGATCGCTCGTTGCGCGGATGAGCCGGAGGCCGGTTATTAGATTTCGTACTTGTTATTGCACACAATATTGTTGTCGAGGGAGCTCGGGAAAGGGCTTCCAGCACCTAATCCGGGCATTAGGGGCAGCCGGCCCACTGTCCGGTGCGGGCAAGTGGCTGCGGGTGCCAAGCGAGCCCGCGCGCACGCCCACTAGCGCCCGCAGCCGGACGCGCTTCCACACTCACCTCACAATGCTGCTGCTGCTGCTGCTGGATTGAGTCCATGTTTACTGCGACAATGTGCTGCACCACGTTGGGCGCCACTACCTTCAACTTGTTTACTAAGGAATAGGTAACCTCCATTTCCTCAGCAATTTTGCAGAGGGATACACTCGTAGGTAGGTAGGTATTTATTTATTTATTTATTTTTCATACGCATCCGGAAATCGACTCGAACTAAATTAAATGTCGTTTTAGTGCAGTCGTTGGTAGCGTGGGGCGTGGGTTGAAAGGCATCAATACTGTCGCGGGATTCAGTGATTAAAACTCAAATAAAGTAAATAACTAGATTTGTAATTTTAGCAACAGCTAGCTGCAGTAACTCTTGCATTATGTTGTTTTCTAAGTGAGAATGATGTACGAATAAAATTATTTATTCCTTACACTTTCAGACTTCTCTTCACTGGTCAGTGAGATTCGACGTCACGTATACGTAGCTGTACTGTATACGTAGCTAGGTAAATGAATAGACGTCACAATGGTCTGTGTGACGTCGATGATTATAATTAATCAATTTAGAATTGAATAAATAACAGCAAGTGGATGAATATAGTAACTAGTAGCGAGCGCGCTCCGGTCGATAGCTGCAATATGTATGCTCGATTGCATTATCTATCACTAAACGAGGGTTTAGATATAACACACTTAATACTACTAATTATAAATCAATTTTATTTGGCAACATGAAACGAACATGTCCGGTCCATTTTAGAAGTACCTACCTTGTCGGATGTACCGGTAACTGAACGACGCCTCCTTGTACCGCTTGTACACTGCTCCAGAAGCCTGAAGTGAGGAATAGGAATTTATTTATTTGAGTCGCCAACATTGTATACACCAATTCACTCACAACAATTTAAATATTAAAAACAATTCATGCTTAGTGCTACAATAATTATAGGAGACAGACAGCGAGCTGTTAGGACTAGAGCGAGAGCGATTTAAAAATAAAATGATTGAATAGAACACAGTTAAAAATACAGTTAAAATTACATTTAAAATGACAATATTAAGTATAAAACTACCTATAGTTTAGAATTTCTATAAAATATAATAAATTAAAATTAGGCATGCATATTACAAAATAAAAAGAACTAAGTATTGAAATTTATGTACAAAGATAATATTTTAAGAGAAAAAAAATACAACAATAAATAATAATAATAATAATAATTTCATCTACACTTTAAAACACTTTGCTGTAACGTACGTATATTATGCAAAATTTTACGAACTGTTATGTATCTTGTTTTACAGTAATAAAATATTTTTTTTTTTTTCACTGAATTAGCACCGCACAAAAGACAGCAGTAACCATAGCCTGCATCAAATTAGTATTCTCGGCGCGAAGTTCACCGTCAGCCCTACTGTACAACGTTCAAATGACCACATCGAAACAATAACACTAAAAGCTTTTCGAACTTAATGACCTCACAACATTTATCGGTTATCAAAATCGAATGAACGCAATGCCTGTTTAAAGATACACTAACGAGCAATAAAAGTATAGCGGCATCGCATTGACCTCGTCAACCGGCATAACTGCACGCCGAGCGATCCCCGGACCGGACCGGGACCGGACCGGGCCGGGACCGGACCGGGCTGCAGCCGGACGGCCCTGGCTCTTCCGAAGAGTGTAGGTGCCTGCTATGGGGAAGCTGCGGCCGACTCGCGTCAACCGACTACTTTCTGGATGTACCTGCCAAATGGAAAGCCGTTATTACTTTTTATATCGTTGTTCGATATCGGTATTTCCGGTGACGTCGAACTTCATGTATGAATCAAGTCACAGGAATGTAGTGGACGTGCGTTCGTTGATTGCGTATTGAATTCCGAAAAGTTTATTCGGTAAAGTCTCCTGCCTCCCGTGAGCACTCATACATATGCAAGTGGCCAATTTCATACAAGTTGTAGCGGTTGTAACCCCATACATCGCTTAGTTTTATTATTTACTATTTTTTTCACGCCGGATAGCAGCTTGTCTAGTATGAAGCATGCGAGTTCCAGTGCGCGGACGTCAGCTGTCGGACGGTTCCAGTGCGCGGACGTCAGCTGTCGGACGGTTCCAGTGCGCGGACGTCAGCAGTCGGACGGTTACAGTGCGCGGACGTCAGCAGTCGGACGGTTACAGTGCGCGGACGTCAGCTGTCGGACGGTTACAGTGCGCGGACGTCAGCAGTCGGACGGTTACAGTGCGCGGACGTCAGCAGTCGGACGGTTACAGTGCGCGGACGTCAGCAGTCGGACGGTTACAGTGCGCGGACGTCAGCAGTCGGACGGTTACAGTGCGCGGACGTCAGCAGTCGGACGGTTACAGTGCGCGGACGTCAGCAGTCGGACGGTTACAGTGCGCGGACGTCAGCAGTCGGACGGTTACTGAGATGCCCCGCAGTGCGACTCAAGTATCAATCTGAAACTACGCTTATCTTCTTTATAAGTTACTGGGCCTCACTCAGTCGCTTACTTACGCGTCGTTCTGATAATACTTTTTAATAAAATTAATGGATCCAGAGGTTGTGGATGAAACACGCTTGAGGGGCTCCGGCCCTCGGAAGAAAGGGTGAGTGCAGCGCGTGTAACGGAGCGTTTATTCCTGTTTGCTAGATGCCAAACGAATAAATCTGCGGATGTTAATACTCGATACTGACATTCATCAATGTACAGATGAGATTATACAAGGAACCTAGTCTGCAAAGTAATTCGGCGGTCGTGAACGGTGTACACGATATTACTATTGTATCCATTAACATATAATTTTTTTGCAATAATTGATAGATCATTGTTTTAGACGCGCACGGTTTGAATTTATGAAGAGTGTCACAAGTATCAGCTATGTGTATTTAGAACTAAACAGTCAACAAAGAAGTATAACATTCTGTGACCGTGCTACGTCGCTACGGCGTAGCAGCTACGTCGTAGCCCCGCTACGAGGTGTTGACTCAACAAGTGAAGGATCACTCGTAGGTGATTACGTTCGCTTAGATTGCATCGCTCGCGTCTTGCGTCCGCCGGATGCTCGTCGAGGATGCGCTTCTCCGCCGTACCTGCCATTGCATTCGATGCTGTTCATTTTCTCTTCTTACAGACACATTTCGTAGAGTAGGATTGAGTATGGTTTTTGTTCTGAGCTAAATTGAAAATAAGCGCAGTAAATATAGTAGGGCAGGTATTCTGAAATATGATAGCTGGAGAGCGCTTCAGGCTTAACATCTTGTTCTAAAGCAAGTTGCCCTTACCTTTTGACAAAAAATGACATGGTACTTACCTACTTTAATTAAATAGTTGCGTTAACGACGCGACGCTCACAAAACGTCCAAGGAGTAGTTTCTTTAACTATTTTAATCCGGATGAAAGTTCGCGCAGTTCTCTTAGAAAGGAGTTAAAAACGTGAATGGTTTAATTCCTGAGTTCCGCTAACGATGAGGTTATTCCAGTGATGCGCTCCGGAGCCGGAGCCGAGCCGGAGCCGAGCCGGAGCCGAGCCGGAGCCGAGCCGGAGCCGAGCCCGGAGGGAGAGCCAACTACTTGTGTTAATCACCCGAGAGATCTTCCCCGATACTAACTGCTGCAGCAAGCTGTGGCCGACAGCGTCCCGAGCTTAACTTTCTATGCGCGGGAAAACGAAACACTGTTCATATAAAGTTGATTAATTCCTCAGAGTAATCAGTTTGAGATTACTTTTCAGTTCGATCGGTTGGAAGTCTTTTCAATAAATAAAGCTCTCACTGCTTATTTGAAATATTCATAATTTGCTTCCTGACCTACTCTTGTCAATATTCAAATCCTTAAACTTATTGAAAAACAAATAAACTCTCGAGTAGGACTAGTTACAATCCACCAGAAATATCCTCATAGATCGGTGGTCATGATGATTGGGAGAACCCACGGTAACATTTTGTGAGTTTCAAAGAGGATAACTCACGATATTTCCGTCGTCGTTCGAAGGCACTGCTAGTTCACATACCTGAAGGTTGAAACTAAAAGCTAGGTGCTTAATCTTATTTCCATTTAATGTAGCATTTCCTTTGTCGGGAGCCGCATTCCAGAGACACATAGCGGCGCACGCCGGGATGCGAGGGGTGCAGAGGTCAGCGCTGAGATTGTCTAGGGTAGTTTTTCTCGTCGTGACGCGGGACTCGGACACGGGGTGCGGGACGCGGGACGCGGGACGCGAGGGCGCGTGATAGATCGCCAATATTCGCATAATGGGACGTCGTTTTTGCCGAGAAGCCTTTTCTTAGGATCCATAAAACTGTTCCATGGTCAATATACGAGTTGTCAGACATCTAGCAAAATGCCAACCGAAGTAACGCGCCGAAGTTTCTGTAGCGATTCAGTTACGAAGTTTGCAAACTTGACATAATTATTTATTTATTTATTCATAATTCTCAGCCCTACCTTTACAGGCTAACCTAATGCGGTAGAGAGAGCTACACTGAAATCAATACTAACAATAATAAAATCAACAAACACATTAATCAATTAGTATCAAAAACATTCCATAATAATAATAATCATTAATAATTACAACAAAACAAAACAAAACAAACAAATAATAAAAACAAAATATAAAAAACAAGTTACTTATTGTTTAATTGTTTCAAGTTTGCTCAAATTGTGTTTTCTATAAATAAGTACTTATTTAATTTTTGCTATACCAACACCTTATGCAACGCCACATTCATGAGCAAAGTATTTCTTAAATGGTTGCACCGAGAGCTTCGTTACGCTCGGTAATTGATTAAATATAAGGAGTGGCTCGTGCGCTGCCTCGGTGGCTCGGTGGCTAGGGCATGCAGTCGGGCTCGTCCTCACCGAAGCCTCACGGCGACTACCTCACCGCAGAGTTCCATCCTCACCTCCGCACAACTCCGCACAGTGCTCATTATAAGTATGACCATCTATGGAGAATGTTTTTACTTGTTTGAATAAGTATAACACGTTATTACACGTTACACGGTATTAGTCCGGCGGTCGTCGTCTAAGTTTTTGTGTTCGTTCCACTTGCGCGCCTTGTGCTGGCGCGCGGACCTGATGACGGACTGATGCCGGACTGATGCCGGACTGATGCCGGACTGATGCCGGACTGATGCCGGACTGATGCCGAGAAGGAAAGGGGGAAGGGGAGGAGGTGTCTCTGTTGTTTCAATGAGGATTCTGCAATGTAATACAAACTGAAAATAATACGCAGAGCATGCACTTACCAAATGAAAACGGAATTAGCGCACCGATAGCTTTTATAGCAAGAGTAAGCTTTTCAGTGGCTGACGTCACTACTATGTTCTTATAATGTGGCTAACTCGGCTGAATATCTATTTGTTTGTCTGCGAAACGAGCTTACATGTATGATATTATTGTTTGCAAGTTTCCAATGTGTGGTTTCATGAAGTTTTGTTGCCATCCATTTTCTACTAAATTAAATACCGTTGAACAAAAACGATGCTCCGAATGATCTTAATTCATAGTTTCTGTTTTCTTCGGTGCAACGAAAAGATCCTTACAAATAAATTAAGCCAATCGTAATTAATATGAACTACAAAGTATAAGACTAAAAATAATTATTTTTACAACAAAAATATTGTATTTTCTATGGTTCCAAACGTTTTAATACTGTCCCAGTTAAACTACTCGGTATCAGTAAACGTACCTACTCTGTATGCCTGAAAGCATCATTATGTGAATAATTGTTAGTCAATTATATAATGATCACCTGTAGGTATCGAGTGCCGCTCACAAACAGGACAGAGTCGGTCGTCCGCTTACGAAGCAACTTATCACATATACTCACATATACAACTCAGTGTAGCGATATTTTTCGCTCTATTCAATTCCAACGTTATTCAATTCATATCAAATTAACATTAAGTATGTGTTCCATTATTCAAAGTTTAATAGCTACGTTTCATTTATATTACGGCATGAATAATACACCCGAGTGTTGTTGTATCGCAGGTGAGAAAGCCGCTTTACCGGCTGGGAAGGTATTTGCTATAGTATGTCTTGAGAGGTTGAAATGTAGTAAAAGAAATTGCTTTACATCGTTTGAAGTTTATATGAAAATGTTATATATTGATATAACATGGGTGTTTATCTATCGTTTTACCCATATAAAAGAAAGGTTGGACGATGTAATAATAAGTGCTGCGTGTCAATGAAGTGTCCCCATCTTGTATAGTCATCTCGGCCGGGTAAAGCGCGTGGGACGTGGGACGTGGGACGTGGGACGTGGGACGTGGGACGTGGGACGTGGGACGTGTGGCGCGGGATTAGTTCTACTCGATAGCGAGCGAAGCCGCGCGCACACGCGCCTGTTGTAACGTCACTCTGCGCGGGTTTCATACAATAACTCGGCGACATCCGCCTCGACGCTTCACTGGGGATTAGTTGCTGTATTAGTTGTAGGTACTAATAGACCGTCCGACATAAGATTATCGGACCACTGAAAGAGAAGCGTGAAACCAATTCGAATTGATAAGTTTACAGTACAAGTATTGGAGTAGTAAGAGTTCTCTTGAAGATTGGGCTTGTGAAATGGAATAGGAAATCTTTGTACTCTTCTTGAGTAGAAAGATTTACGTTTCCGCTCTTGAGTATCTTGGCCATGTAGTCAGAAAAGAAAGCTGGAACCTGGAAAAGCTCATCATAACTGGCAAAATCGAAGGCAAGAGGTCACGAGGCCGGAGCCCAATAGGTACGTTGGTCCGACCAGATTCGCGCTTCCCTCGACCTAAAAGTTCATGAAGCACTACGGTCGCCGGCAACAGATCAAGATGGCGAAAAATCGTCCAAGAAAAAGTGATCCGTGGAGCGGCGGGTCACGACCCGCAGCACTGAGGAGTACGATGCGAGGACGAGGATGATAGCTCGTAGCAAAGTGATGAGTATGTTTGTTGCCTTTTTATTGAATGTAGGTAGGTAGGCTTGAAATAGTTAGGTGTCAGGACTAGATAAAGGTTTAGTACCGCGGCTGCGCTCGGCAGAGGGGCAGAGGGGCAGAGGGGCAGAGGGGCAGGGGGGCAGTGCTCTGCATCCGTCGCACGGCGGGACGTGCCCTCGCCTAATAAATCTCTCGCCGTCATTATTTCATCAGAGCAGTAAGTGCGCCACTTAGCATATTTTACCATATTTGCGCGTTCTTCCATCGCGCTCAATATTTCATACAAAATATGGCTTTCTAACGCCAACATGTTTAGGGGCGCATTCAATTATGTACCTAGATCCATTTATCATTACCTCCCTGGTTACGTTGCCGGATTGAGGTAAAAACGTTATATAAATGTATCTCTAATAGAGACACGTTTAATTATAATAATAAAATCCCTACCGTTTCTTTACTTAGAGAAGAACAAAATAGAACCTGTTTAGTTTTTACAAAATAATTTTAAACAGTTACTACAAAGTGATCCCGATAAAACTACACGACCACATATTTGCGCGCAAACAAACACCGCAATGTCCCGGTTACTTACCCGTGCCCGTGCCCGTGCTGGCGCACGACGTGACGGGATCGTGGCGGCGGCGTGGCGGTGGCATGACGGTGACGTGGCGGCGGCGTGGCGGTAGCGTGGCGGGTACAGTACTAGTGCTCGCGTGACATAGTAAATAATAAAAGTAATAATAGCCTTTATTCAGACGTTACAGAGTTTAGTACAAGTTTATCTTAACTATTCTAAGAGTCCTAGGCGCGTGACATAGTACTGCAATTTTAATATTTCCCGCATAAAGAGAGCAGGTCGCAATCAGCATCGGATCGCGCCATCAGAAGGCTATTAGCATAAAAGGGAATGATTTAGGAACCCCAGCGAGAGCAGCTCATTTCCGATACGTCCTTTTAAAACGTGTATTTTAAAGATTTATGAAGTTGTACGTTTTCTATATTATCGTAAAGCTTGCACAGACAGTTTGGCGCGCTTCATTCGTACACTTCTGTCTACAGCAAGTAGGTACTCCAGTGATTCGTATCGTATCGCGACACCGAGGCCGACGCTGCTACTGCGGCCGGACACTTTGCCACACAGATAGCCGGAAGAGTTCCGCTTTGCCTCGTTTCTTTTATTATTGATTGCAACTCAAGGTATTGATTAAATTTTCGAAATACTGTTTCAGTTTAAAATATTCTGAGATTGTACTTTCCAGCTTGTTTGTGGAAAACATAAATTCAGCAGTATTTGTACTTGATGTCGGGTTAGAGATCAAGTTGACGAATAAAATAGGCTAAGCCGCTTGTGGGAACGACGATGTTGTGATGCGGTCGGTAGTTTCAAACTTTGTAACTGAGCTCATGTCTTATGCACGCAAGCACAAAGTTACATCAGTTTGCTTATTAACCTCGAATACACAACCGTTCATCAATAGGTACCTATTGCACAGGCATACACTGAAGTCAAGGTTGACAATTACCCACCCACGTGAAAGCCTCTAATTTAAATCGTCTATTTTATAAGCGAAATAAATTTATGAGAAGTAGTCGATTGAAATAATAGAGCACGGGAAGGGCTCAGAGCAATCTTTCTATCGATTTCAGTTATACATGAAAGATAGTTTCAATAACGTTGTCGAGAAAAGCGACACGAGCGCCGCGTGGAGCGGACGGCTCGTCGCTCGTCGCTCGGCGCGTCACTACGCATGACGTCATCACGTCCCGCACACACCGGTGTGCACGTCGCTCGGCGCGTCACTACGCATGACGTCATCACGTCCCGCACACACCGGTGTGCACGTCGCTCGGCGCGTCACTACGCATGACGTCATCACGTCCCGCACACACCGGTGTGCACGTCGCTCGGCGCGTCACTACACATGACGTCATCACGTCCCGCACACACCGGTGTGCACGTCGCTCGGCGCGTCACTACGCATGACGTCATCACGTCCCGCACACACCGGTGTGCACGTCGCTCGGTGCGTCACTACGCATGACGTCATCACGTCCCGCACACACCGGTGTGCACGTCGCTCGGCGCGTCACTACGCATGACGTTATCACGTCCCGCACACACCGGTGTGCACGTCGCTCGGCGCGTCACTACGCATGACGTTATCACGTCCCGCACACACCGGTGTGCACGTCGCTCGGCGCGTCACTACGCATGACGTCATCACGTCCCGCACACACCGGTGTGCACGTCGCTCGGTGCGTCACTACACATGACGTCATCACGTCCCGCACACACCGGTGTGCACGTCGCTCGGTGCGTCACTACGCATGACGTCATCACGTCCCGCACACACCGGTGTGCACGTCGCTCGGTGCGTCACTACACATGACGTCATCACGTCCCGCACACACCGGTGTGCACGTCGCTCGGTGCGTCACTACGCATGACGTCATCACGTCCCGCACACACCGGTGTGGGCTCACGTGAGCACATCACTCCACTACGACTGCCGTTGGTTTTGGTTTTCACGAAGAAAATGTTAGTTGTAAACTCAACGATTCCCATTCCATTACGATGTTAAAGTTACCTGAATGACATCACTTTTACGATGACTTGGATCCCCGTGTACGATGAAGTGTTATCTATTGATCTATCTGTATTAGCAGCGAGAATGTAACGTAGACATGTTTTCTATCAAAAAGGTACGAAACTGCAAGTTATTTATTTATTTATTTATTTATTTATTTCTTGGAAAACCAACAGCTTATACTAACTTAATAACATTGGGATAGAACCGGAAAGCCAATTATAGGTTTTCACGTATAGAATTTGGTTATAATACAATTGCTACTGTGAAAGTCCTATTGAAATCAACAAAATGATGAAAAAACAAGTTAAACATTATGAAAAATTGCTAGTGTTACCTACTAATAAATATACATTTTTTATTCGCTATTGAAGAATTCACTGTTCAGCCGCTGTCTAGCTGAACCAACACTTATGCAGAATAGATCTAAATCTAAATGCTTATTCAGCTTATTGAAGTTTGCACTCGCTCGCCACAGAAATGAGTTTTGCCTGTAGTTGGTACTAACTACAGGAATGTGTATAGGAGGATTATATCTCCTAGATTTAGAGGGGACATTTAATTTAATTTTGCTCAGTAAGTCGGGACAATTAACATCATTGGAGGCAATTTTCAATAGATAGCATAAGTCAGCGACATCACGCCGCTTAACCAGGGGAAGAAAGTGAAATTTTTTACATAAATTAAGGTAGCTAGAAGAGCTATATGGTATGTTCAAACGGAAGCATAAGTACTTAATGAATTTCATTTGGATACGCTCAATTCTGTGTATATATTTATCATATCGAGGATTCCATATCTGCGATGAGTATTCAAGGATGCTCCTAACGAAGGTACAATAAAGAACCTTGAACGTTTTAGCACGATGAAAGCTAGCTGCGCTTCTCATGACAAAGCCCAAGGCTTTAGAAGCTTTAGAGACTATCGCTTCGATATGCTCATTAAATAGAAGCTTAGAGTCATGTAGCACTCCAAGATCTCTAACCACGGTGCATTTCTGCACGGTCTGATATTTAAATAAGTAAGAAGACTGTATTGTTAATTTGTTTCGTGTAAAGGTGACAGCGGAGCACTTGGATGGATTGAGGTCTAGCTTATTAGTAAGACAGTAAGAGTCTAGTCTTGATAAGTCCTCTTGAAGTTTAGATGCGTCAATTTGGGAATTAATTATTTTGAAAATTTTCATGTCATCGGCAAAACATAGCAAGTGACTATTTTTAAAACAACTAGAAATATCGTTAACGAAAATTAAGAAAAGCAGAGGCCCAAGAAGGGACCCCTGCGGTACACCACTAGGAATAGAAACCCAGCTAGAAATGTAGTTGTTGATGACGATGGCTTGTGACCGATTATCGATATAAGAAGTGAACCAACGGAGTAAGTCACCTCTAATTCCGAAAAGGTGCAGTTTGGATATGAGCAGCCTATGGTCGATCCTGTCAAAGGCTTTGCTATAGTCGGTATAGACTACATCTACTTGGTGCCCATTGTCCATGGCATCTGTCAAGAAGTCATTGAAGAGGATAAGGTTAGACACAGTCGACCGACTTTTAAGAAAACCGTGTTGCGATTGGTTAAACGAGTTCTTTAAAGCTGCATAAACTTGGTTATAGACGACTCGCTCAAATACTTTAGCTATAATACACAATTTAGAGATGGGCCTGTAGTTGGTGACTTCACTCTTGGAGCCTTTTTTATGTATGGGTGAGACATACGCCGATTTCCAAATGCTAGGAAAAATACCTTCTGACACAGATCTACGGAATAACAAGGATATTGGCACACATATAGTTCTAGCACAGCCAATTAGAAATAAAGCACTAATATTATCGGGACCTGGTGATTTTGAGGTATCTAGATCTAGTATTAATTTCTCAATTTCATGTTCATAAATCTCTATATTGCAAATATCATGAGCATGGTTAAGATAGGGTAGATCAACACTGGTAGGCTGCGTATCTGGAGCCAAGAACGTAGAAAAGAAATATTTTGAAAAAGCCTCACAAATAGAATCCCCAGAAGCAACCGTCGAATCTAGGTATTTAAGCGAAGTGGGAATACCGTTTGATTTTGAACGGCTTTTCATAAAAGACCAGAACTGTTTTGGTTGTTTTTCTATACCGTCTTCAATAGATACCATGTAGGTTTGATAACATTGGCCTTCCAACAGGTGAACTCTGTCTCTTAATAATTTAAAAGTGTCCATGTCGGATTTCATACCATACGTTTTAAACTTTTTGAGGAATTTAAATTTTTCTTTTATTAGTTTAATTAGTGCAGGTGAATACCACTTGGGATAGTAACTATTTGATACAACTTTAGAGGGTATGAATTGACTTTTTAATTGATTGATAATAGAGTAAAAATATTCAACGGCTTTCTCAAGAGATCTAGATGAGATTTCAGAAACCCAATCGACATCAGATATTTTCAAATTAATAGAGTTATAATTGCCTTTATTATACATGAATTTAATATAGGATTGGGACTTTAAATAAGGCATATTTAAAAAACTTAAACTATTTAAAAAACGTTATTACATAGTAGTCGCTGCGGATGGCAAGGCGTGGTGCGGCGCGGTCGTGCGACCTCACCGCTGTATCATTGTGCTGCAGATGGCAAGGCGTGGTGCAGCGCGGTCGTGCGACCTCACCGCTGTATCATTGTGCTGCAGATAGCAAGGCGTGGTGCAGCGCGGTCGTGCGACCTCACCGCTGTATCATTGTGCTGCAGATGGCAAGGCGTGGTGCAGCGCGGTCGTGCGACCTCACCGCTGTATCATTGTGCTGCAGATAGCAAGGCGTGGTGCAGCGCGGTCGTGCGACCTCACCGCTGTATCATTGTGCTGCAGATGGCAAGGCGTGGTGCAGCGCGGTCGTGCGACCTCACCGCTGTATCATTGTGCTGCAGATGGCAAGGCGTGGTGCAGCGCGGTCGTGCGACCTCACCGCTGTATCATTGTGCTGCAGATAGCAAGGCGTGGTGCAGCGCGGTCGTGCGACCTCACCGCTGTATCATTGTGCTGCAGATGGCAAGGCGTGGTGCAGCGCGGTCGTGCGACCTCACCGCTGTATCATTGTGCTGCAGATAGCAAGGCGTGGTGCAGCGCGGTCGTGCGACCTCACCGCTGTATCATTGTGCTGCAGATAGCAAGGCGTGGTGCAGCGCGGTCGTGCGACCTCACCGCTGTATCATTGTGTTGCTGATTTGCCCATTCTATTGCACAATATTCAAATTAATGGTATTTCGCTTAATAAAGTGCCATCAAAGTAGTAGTAGTATTTTATTGAATTTAACTAAGTACGAGTTATAAACGTTGGCGTTTTAATAGCCACATTGAATTGAAAGCAATAAATTACGAATAAACATTATCCTTGTATGTATTAGGTAAACATGTTTACCGTTGCGTTGCGTTGCGTTGCGTTGCGTTGGTTGGTATCTTTAACGTGTTGGTATAACGTTAGAGACGTACAATGTGTGGCGGGTTTTATTCAGATTAGCAAATACTGTGTGAAAATAGCAGATTATTTACTTTGCATCTCGACAAATTTGCCGTCGATCTACCAATACCTACGGCGCGGCGGTAGCGCCCATACCCATGGCGCGGCGGTAGAAGCCATACCCACAGCCACGACGAGAGATAGATGATAGAGATAGAAAAGATGATAGATAGAAGATTCACTAACCAATTTGAATCTACATTTTGTATGGAAGATTTGCCACCACAGACAGTGAATGTAGGTAGGTTATAGGTAAGTACTGATACTGACTAATAGAAAAATAAATAGGTATAAGTAAAAAATATGAGTGCTTCGCTACTGGTTGTTTGTCAGTGTGTCAGTGTGTCTCTGTGAGGCGGACGATGTGTCCTCGATCGGAAATAGACAAGCTGGACAAATTGGAAAGCGAATACCACGACTTATACTTGTGTGACTATGCAACGGGTACCGACGCCTCGTGCCGACAAACAGATGTACGTTTGTAGTGTAGAAAATTATAATTTTAAGTAGGTATAAAATTAAAAAAAATATTAAAATTATCATAATATTAATAATTATATATTTTTCTTCATAACGATTTATTTATTTATTTATTTATTTATTTAATGAGTTAATTAGAACGGCACAAAACACACCAATTACACTAATTAACAAGTAATACAAATAACTAACAAACACAAAATGAATTTAGATTATAGAATAATTTTAAACAGGACGAAACAAAATACAAAAAAAGAAAAGAAAAAGTACATATAAAAGAATAATTAGGGTTGAAAATTAAAATAAAATGAATCACATAGAGTTATTAATAAATATTTACAAACAAATTGGATTACAAATTAAATTCAATAGTCAGACTCACACTCTCTTGCTTACATCATTCTTTCTCACAGTATTTCAGACATACCAACGCAATGGTATGCCATTCGTCGGAAAATACGTCACATTCAGGATGGTCAATGAGAAGCTTATTGAGTGCGGTGAGAGTGCGAGGCAGCGGAGAGTTAGCGCGCGCAACCGTCCTAACTGAGGGCACAGCAAGAAGTTTGTGCCTTCTGGATCTGATATACTGATTTGGCACGTAAAGGCGAAGTAACTCATTATGCAAATCAGGAGCATCTACCTTATTCCGAAAAATTTTAAAAACTGTCACTAGTTGGTCATACGCTCTTCTTGTACTGAGGGAGTTATAGCCGAGACATCCCAAAAGAAATTTAGTGGGATACATGAACGGGTAGTAACCTAAGGTACGTTTATAAAGGTATCTCAGAAACGCCTTCTGTACCTTTTCTAACAGTAGAGCATATGTAACCTCATGCGGATTCCATACACTGGAACTGGACTCTAGCTTGCTTCGGACCAGAGCGCTGAAAAGAAGTCGTATGACATACGCACTCTGAAAGTCTTTGGCATTTCGTAGCACAAAGCCCAGTCTCCTGTATGACTCCTTGGCTACGGTGGCAATATGGTCATGAAATGTAAGTCTTCGGTCGAATATGACTCCCAAATCCTTCATTGTGAGAGATCTTGCGATCGCAACACCATTGATTTGGTAGTCAAAGGATATTGGATGCCACATTCGGCCGAAAGTCATTGCTGAGCATTTAGAAGGGTTAAAGTCCATTTTGTTTTCCACCCCCCACTGATACACCGCATCAATATCGCGCTGAAGCGCAAAACAGACGACACGACGCGTAACTTTGTCTATTATAAACCTTTTACCGTTCACAAAGGTCCATCTTCTCGGCTCTCTCCTCCCCGGGCGTCTCTTTTTCTCTTTTGGTTTAGTTTAAGTAAAATATTTTATGCGTTTAAAAACTAATTTTCTCTTTTTATTTCCGAGCGCCAAAATTTAAATGAATTTCTAGGAGAGTTTGCTAACCCGAATGGCTGGTTCGCAAGCCTTTGAGCACTTGTCAAAGTACACGGGTGAGGTACACGACGAGCGACAATTTGGTGTCGCGCGGCGTCGTGTTGACTCGTGTGTCGTGTTGTGTTGCGTTGTGGTGTGCTGTGTCGTGTTGTGTCGGCAAACAGCAGCAACGCGTAGGTGCGGAAGGTGTTTGTTTCACCGTCGCAAGTTACACGTTCACGGCGCACGCTATCTTTATTTGAATCAAATCAAATGAAATCATTTATTGTTTGTGAATCCAGGTGTTATAGATATTAGATGGTAGGTTGACGCTGTTTCAATAATCTTAAGCTCGAAACATTTGTTAAGTGTGATTTATTCGCAGGCCATTCAATATTAGCGCAGCCACTATGTACCCAGGGGTTAGTCTAACTCTCTAACTAGAGATTACACAAGCAGATTAAAAATAGAATACCTACTGTATTTATGAGCTTAATAGAGCTGCTCGGCTTAATTGAATTATATCTACTTTGTATTGATACTCATTGAAATACAATAAACTTATAGAATTGATATCGGTCGGATGAAGTTATCTAAAACGTTAATGTGTATCCTATGACTCTAGGTGTAATATGTAGTGTTGTCAATGTAGAAAACAAATTTAAATTAATAAAAAAATTTTGAGCGGCCTCGTCTAATAAATTACAAGTCTGGCTTCCAATATTGCGGATAAGTTTAATTTATAAATATTTAAAAAGTACACTTTGTTGAGTTTCTTGTAAGTGTATTAGAAGGGCAGTGGCGGTGGCGGCTCCGGCACTAATGAAACCTAATTAGACGCGCCCCGGGGGCTTCGGCTTTCAATTATTTTTAAATAAACCCTCCGATCGGATCTTGCGCTGATATTGAGAAACTTTAATTAAAGCAGCTTAGAGCCATGCCGCGGCAACGAAACGAACTGTTGCATTTTTATATTATGAAACGTTTTCATAAGGAACTCGTAATAAGACGCGGGAGTCTTACGGACGGTTCCCTAGATGTCACCTTATCACGTGGTCACGATAAGTTTCTTCGTAAACAAAGTAATTGTAAAGTAACAGATGCGTGGAACTTTAGGGTCGGGTTCGTGACTCGCAGGTCGCCGAGACTATTCTACGTTTCGATCGTAGCGCGTTGTCATAAAGCTCATTTTTGTGGAGAAGCTACAAGTAAGTACTAAGTGAATTTGCTCGAGTCGGCAAGTTCCGCGGAGTCTCTCCAACTTGACAACTTGCATCCGCTTTGTGTCGGTGGCGCTGGGAGGCGCTGGGAGGCGCTGGGAGGCGAACTTCTGTCTCTGTCCGCCGCCGCTGTAAACTTCAGTTTTGCTTTCTTTCTATAAATCTTCAGAAAACTTACACACGACTTCATTAGCACTTCGTTTCATAAATAATTGAGTCATCATGTACGCATCGAATCACAATTAAAGCGCATGTACAAATTAGTTTATTCTACCATTCTGTTCTCTAGAACTTCATTGAGAACGTACGAGTTGGCAAATCCAATGGAGTTGTATCGGACACCAAAATGCTCTCTCAGAATACACAAGTCCGTCACCGCATCCCAGTTTAGCATTTTAGGTTTAATATATTGCATGTACTCGCTATAAACAAATTAGATGATTAATATAGTAAAAAATGTACTGGTTTTGGTGTATCTCTATAGACGCCTGGCGCGAGACTGCCCTCGAGTAGGTTGAAAGAAAGAAATTATTCATTTGCGACTCAGAACTAAAATTAACTATAGAAAAATTCTTAGTACTTAGAAAAAGTTAATAAGGCAATAAACATACTGAATACTAAATACTGAAGTTTGGTGCGTCGCAAAACGAACTCCGTCTCAGCATAAGTTGTTCGGGCTACAACTACAACCAACGCTGGTCTTGCCCCAGAGCCGTTCGATGATGCCACGGACAACGGACCCACTAAACCTAGCTTAAACAATAACAATGAACAATATAATAAATGTAAAATGTGGTTGGGTCGTCTCAGGTACATAGAGCTATACTACGACACAGGATGATGCAGAGACGCTACACCCCACTACCTAGCTACAGTACTGACTGCCGGATGTTAGATACGTCATTAATAATTTCCTGATCATTATCGATCGGGAAATTATTAAGGGATTATCATGGTAATTTATTGGATGTACACTTTGTTTTGAAATATCCCACCGCCTGCACCAAGTTGTGTCGGGTGCGGGTTCGGTGCTCAGCGCTGCGCACCGCCTACTCCGAGGCGAGTGCGCTCGACAATCCAATGAGATGCAATAGGTGCAGCGGACACAGGTGCGCCGACGTAACAACCACAGAGGCACATTGCAACCACATAGCGCGCATCCACACTGTTCTCAGGTGCTGTTAAACTGTAGTGCAAAATTAGATTAAATTTTTAGTTTACATAAATCAGAACTAGATGTCGCTGCAAAAAATGTACCATTCCTGAATCGCGCTGACGAAAATGCACAGCCGTCTCATATATAGGGCAAAATATTTTTATCATGTGAGTTGAAACCTGGAGCTTGTTGAATAAACATATATCTAACTGGCTGCTGAGTTTATTTTTACCCGAACTCGCGACTTAAATGTACTAGTTGTACATTTTATGGTCCTTCGAGTCGGACTCGTGCCGAGCGAGTGTATCGGTAGTGTCCGAGTTCGGGTCGACTTGGAACGGTTCGTAGCAGGACCGGTTCCGGGACGGGATAACCCAAGCATCAACGGCAGAGGGAGCTACTCAGGCGGGAGTACGCTCACGATCAGCATCCATAACCCAGGAGGGGGTTACGGGTGAGCCAGCGCAGCCAGCTAGCAGAGAGGACAGCCAGCAGCGAGAGGGGAGCCAACCAGCCAGCAGGGGAAGCAGCACAGGCCAGCGTCATATCTAGCTCTGGAAGTAGCTAGATACGCGGCTTGCGAAGAGGAACAGCCAAGCAGCACCGGGGCGCCATCCAGGCAGCACCGAGGCGCCATCCAAGCAGCATCGAGGCGGCAGCCAAGCAGCACGCAGGAACACAGTGGAAGGGATTCCGGACCTTTGGTGATATAAACTGGACTATACTTGAACTAAAATCACTTGAAATTAATAACCTTAAAATCACTTGTAAAATTTTTGCTAATCATTTAAGACTTAGAATAATTTTAAGTTTTTGGGTCAGACGGGGAACCTATGCCCGATTTTCGATTTTTTCTCAAACACTTAGAAAAATTTCACAATAAAATATTTGGACTTGTAAAATATTAAATTACTGTAGAGGCAATTAGACTTAGAATAGTTTATGAATTTGGTTTATACGGGGAACCTACGCCCGATTTTATGTTTTTCTCAAACACTTAGAAAAATTCAATTAACCAGATATTTGAACTTGGAAAATTTTCTAAATTAATTTATTTCTATTAGGAATTCGTGTTGTTAAACTTTAGAGATGTCTGCTACTATGAAACAACTCTTGTTTGTCCAAGAGAATGCAGCTTCTAGGATGTCTAAGCAATGTTCTAATTATAAGAAGACATCAAAGGATCGAAAGTCTAAACATCTCAGTCAGGTGAAATTAGAGGCATTGGAAAAGTTATGGGAAAACTTCGTAGAAACTCACGCTGAACTCTACAAAACTGCGGATCCTGACCTCCTAAAGGAAACAACTTATGTCACTAAGGAAGTTTTTGATACCACAGAGGAACTGTATGTTGAATTTAAATGTTTGTTGGTGCGGGATTTGGATTTGGGGAGTTCTGCAGTGTGTGATACGGAGTCTAAGCTGATAGGTAAATCGGGAGGGAACAAAGCTAATATTGCCAAATTACCTAAAATTGTTATTTCAAAGTTCACGGGGGATTATACGGAATGGGTCACCTTTCGTGATCTTTTCAAATCTTTAGTCCACAACACTGACCTGGACAAAGCCGTCAAAATGCAATATCTAAAGGGTTTGCTGGGAGGAGAAGCAGAGCAGTTAGTGAGAAATATGAGCATAACTACAGCAAACTATGATAAATGTTGGGCGACTCTCATCGAGCGCTACGACAACACGAGATACCTCTGTAACACCATTTTAAAGCGATTGTTTAATCAACGTAGTATCAGCTCCGAATCGGCTTCTTTATTGAAAGAGATCTTGGACAACACCACTGAATGTATCGGGGCCTTAGCTAATCTTGGAGTAGATGTGTCCACTTGGGATATCATCATTATCTATATGACTTCGTTGAAGTTGGACCCCGAGTCTAGGAAGCAGTGGGAGCTTGAAAGCGCGAGCATTAGTGGTAACGAGCTACCTACCTTGAAAACATTTCAAGATTTCTTAACTACGCGATTCCGGGCGTTAGAGTTCGTGGGCACGGGATCCAGCTCCAGCAAGTCCAAGATAGCAAAATCTTTTCACGTAGCCGAAGAAATTAATGTCACATGTAAATTTTGTAAGCAAGCTCATAAGTTAGCACACTGTAAAACATTTGAGAACGAAGAGGTATCAGCCCGTAGGATATTTGTCGAGAAAAATAACATATGCTTCAACTGCTTAGGTGACAACCATAGGGCCAGTCAGTGTCGTAGTTTAATGACCTGCCGCAAGTGCCGGCGTAGGCATCATACGTACCTGCATGTTGATACCACGAATGCAGGAGCTCACCAGACAGAAAGTGAAGGTTCAAACACGGGAAATTTATCAGGGGAAACAGCTGCTCCAGTAGTATGTTTCGCATCGGGGGGAATGGCACCTAGCAGCCAGGTCCTATTAGCAACGGCTCTTGTAAGAGCGCAATCAAGCAGAGGAGACACTCGGATCATCAGGGCGTTGCTGGACCAAGGGTCACAAGCATCCTTTGTCACCGAGGCAACTGCTCAATATTTGGGCTTAAAGAAGGTACCAATAAGGGGAGTGATCTCTGGTTTAGGGGGAGGTACGAATACATCCTCTAACTCAATGGTTAACATAACAATTCAATCGACTTACGATCATAATGTTAGTCTAAATCTAAACGTCTATGTCTTGAAATCAATAACAACACTTCTTCCAAGCAAGGAGTTAGTTGAGGCGGACTGGATTTTAGGTAACATTCCAATGGCTGACCCTAAATACAACGTACCTAACACAATAGACATATTGCTAGGTGCCGCAGTATACGGTCAGGTAGTGCAAGAAGGTATAAAGAAGAATCCAAAGGGGACACTGTTAGCACAGAATACCACACTTGGGTGGATTCTATCAGGGTCAGTGTCAGATCAAAACAATCAAGATAGAACAATAGTATCAATGCATACTTGCATAAACGATATGCAACTCAAACGGTTTTGGGAACTAGAAGCTGATCCTAAGCATAGCAACAATTTAACACTTACTGAAGAAGAAAAGCGCTGCGAAGACTTCTTTGCAGAAACAACTGTAAGAGACGAAGAAGGGAGGTACGTTGTCAAGTTGCCATTGAAATCTGGGGATCTGAAAGTAAGCAATTCCAAGAAAATAGCAGAAAAACGATTAACATACCTAGAAGCGAAACTAAACAAAGCAACAGAATTAAAAGCGAAATATGTAGAAGTTCTGGATGAATACTTACAGCTCGATCATATGGAGAAGGTGCCTAGAGAGGAAGTAAACAATAAAAAAGGGACATACTTACCTCATTTTGCCGTGATCAGAGATGATAAGGATACCACGAAGGTCCGGATTGTATTTGACGCGTCCTGCAAAGGAGAAAACGGTGTTTCATTAAATGACACGATGATGATAGGACCTACCTTGCAGCCAGAGCTGAGAAATCTTCTTATGAGATGGAGACTACATCGCATTTGCCTGTCGTCAGATATAATCAAGATGTATCGCCAGGTGAAAGTTGCAGCTGAAGACGTTGACTTCCAGCGAATTTTGTGGAGAAAAGAACCATCTGCTTCGGCGTTAGTAGCAAAGAGCGGAAATCAATCGGCATCTGATCTAGAAGAATTTCGTTTGCTAAAAGTTACGTTCGGAACCGCCTCAGCTCCATACTTAGCTGTAAAGGCACTCCAGCAGGTGGCGATCGATGAAGGAGCAAAGTATCCAGCAGCAGCTGCAAAAGTTAAATGTGATTTTTATATGGATGATCTGCTAACGGGTTGCGATGATGTCACATCAGCAATGCAAATTTACAGCGAAATGAACGAACTACTTATGAAAGGGGGTTTTAAGCTTCAAAAATGGTCAAGCAATTGTGAAGAAGTATTGCAAAAGATAAAACAGATAGGAGAATGTGTCGGTGGCGATGAGAAAGGATTGCAACTTAAAGAAGACGAAGTGATAAAGCTACTAGGACTTACCTGGAATCGGAAGATCGATGCATTTCAGTATACGGTGGCTCTGGCAGATTTGAAGGAACCTATAACAAAAAGAAAAGTTGTGTCAGATATTGCTCGATTATTCGATCCTCTCGGATGGGTTGCACCTAGCGTGATAGTTGCAAAAGCAATGATTCAAAAGATTTGGATCTCCGGAGCAGATTGGGACGAACCCATACCAAGCAAAATATTAGAAGAATGGTTGGCGTACCGAAACGACTTACCAAATTTATCAGCGTTGCACATACCTCGGTGGATCCAAATATCGCCCAGGAATAGGTTGGTCGAACTGCATGGCTTTTCAGATGCATCAAAGATAGCGTATGCTGCTGTTGTCTACATACGTGTGGTGGATGAGCATGGTAGGATTCACGTCAACTTGGTTACAGCGAAAACCAAGGTGGCACCCATAAAACAAGTGTCGATCCCACGGTTGGAGCTATGTGGCGCGGTCTTGGTAACAAGGTTGTTGGTGGAAGTAGCGGAAGTGATGAACATTAATCGGGAACATCTTCACGCATGGACAGACTCAACGATAGTGTTGGCTTGGTTGAATAGCCACCCAAGCCGCTGGCAAACATTCGTGGCTAACAGAGTCTCTGAAATCCTGACTACTCTCGATGCTCAGCAGTGGTCTCATATCAGATCCAAACAGAATCCAGCGGATTGTGCTTCGCGAGGTCTGAAACCAACGGAGTTAATTGAAAACGCACTATGGTTCAAGGGTCCAGACATTCTGCACGAGGAAAACGTCACTTACCACAGGTTACCAAACGAAGAAACGAGCGTGGAAGAAGTCAAGGTTCATTTGGCAACAAAGCAAGACACATTTTGGGAAAGGTTTTCTAATATGGGTAGGATGGTAAGGGTCATAGCATATTGCAGAAGATTTTTAACACGAAAAGAAAATAGGGAACATGGGTTTTTATCAGCAAAAGAATTAAGGGAAGCAATGGAAACTTGTGTGAGAGAATGTCAGAGAGAGCATTTCAGTGAAGCAATAGCAGGTTTGGAGGACAATGATAATGGAAAATCATCAAAGCTCAAGGGTCCATTAAAATCATTAAATCCATTTTTAGATAGCAGTAAAATATTAAGGGTGGGAGGACGGCTTGAGAGATCGTCACTGTCTGAGGACAGGAAACATCCCATTTTGATTCCACGAAGGTCAGTTCTAGCGAATTTAATGGTGGCTGACGCCCATGCGAAAACTCTTCACGGTGGCGCTCAGCTAATGCTGACCTACTTGAGATCGAAATTCTGGGTTCTCGGTGTAAAAGATCTGGTAAAATCTTGTGTCCGGAAGTGTATCAAATGCACTCGGTATAATGCGGTTACACCAACACAAATGATGGGACAATTACCAGCGGCCAGAGTTACGCCAACGAGACCATTCAAATGTAGTGGGGTGGATTATGCTGGACCTATCAACATAAGGACCTCCAAAGGTCGTGGACACCATGCCTACAAAGGATATATCTGTCTTTTTGTATGCATGTCAACAAAAGCGGTACACATCATAGTAGTTAGCGACTTAACCACCCAAGGGTTTCTGGCAGCATTTCAAAGATTTGTGTCTCGCAGGGGACCTTGCACGGATATCTGGAGCGATAACGGAACTAATTTTGTGGGCGCTTCCAGGGAGTTATCTTCTTTGTTTTCTGTAGAGAAATCGGCTATGGCAGCAGAGATAGCTCAAAGCTTAGCTAGTATGAGTACGACATGGCATTTCATACCTCCTCTTTCACCAAACTTTGGGGGGTTATGGGAAGCAGGAGTGAAATCGGTAAAATTTCACTTAAAAAGGGTTATAGGGGATGCTACTCTAACGTATGAGGAGCTATCTACGGTTCTGGGGCAGATCGAAGCGTGTTTGAACTCAAGGCCTTTATCAAGAGTAGACACCGAATCAGAGGGTTTCGACGCGCTAACACCTGGACATTTCCTCGTGGGGGAACCTTTGCTAACTGTCCCAGATTACAATTTTGAAACATCTAACATTAGTAGCTTACGCAGGTGGCAATTAACCCAACGTATGATGCAAACGTTTTGGCGGAGGTGGTCGCAGGAATACTTAACAACTTTGGTACACCGTTACAAATGGTCAGCTCAGTCTCCAGAACCTAACGTTGGAGACTTGGTTCTCATCAAAGAGGCAGATCTACCACCAGCTCGATGGTTGCTAGGTCGAGTAGTTGCTAAACATCCAGGGGCTGATAACCTTACGAGAGTTGTATCTCTGCGCACAAAAAACAATGTTATCAAGAGGCCCACCTCGAAACTATGTGTTCTACCTGTAAATTAAATGTGAAAGTTTTAGTGCTGTGATGTGCGAATATCGAAACGTAGTTGTAAGTAGGGACAATAACAAGTGGAACAATTTAGATTAGTTAAGAACATTGATGTAGCCTAGATTTAAGAACTATGATTTATCTTGTATTAAACTTAATGTAGCATATTTATCGTGTAGTTGGTTTGGATTCATAAAGCGTTTGGTGGGCGGTTCAATTTAAAAGGACAATATTGTGTCAATTTGTCCTTGGTGGGCGGAATGTTAAACTGTAGTGCAAAATTAGATTAAATTTTTAGTTTACATAAATCAGAACTAGATGTCGCTGCAAAAAATGTACCATTCCTGAATCGCGCTGACGAAAATGCACAGCCGTCTCATATATAGGGCAAAATATTTTTATCATGTGAGTTGAAACCTGGAGCTTGTTGAATAAACATATATCTAACTGGCTGCTGAGTTTATTTTTACCCGAACTCGCGACTTAAATGTACTAGTTGTACAGGTGCTTCATGCTACGTTTCCATTTAAATGGAACTAATAGTAATAGTAGGAATAAACAGTATTAGAATATAAAAATAAATGTGCACACCAAGTACGCAATTCTTTTTTATAGATAAATAACTATTGTTGAAATATTTTTTATAATATAAAGAACCTCCAACTAGTAAACTTATTTATTATGAACGAAGCGCTAATGGTGTAGTGTAGTCTTGACAGATCATAAAAACAAACGGTCCGCCGGTTCTTCGAGAATTGGTCGCGTAGCCTTTAAGACTTTGTAGTTGGTAGCGACACAATATTATCACTGACACTGACTGAGTTTTGGTGACTTACCGAGTAGGATCGAGTTGACTTGGGTTCATGAGATGATGTTGATCGATGGTAAAGTCGACTGGAGCCTCCTACTGGTCACCTGTGCCTCATTGAGCGCGCTGTACTTAGTCGGAGCGACCACTTAAATAGGCAGCGTCTGGACAACGGTGATACCGATTTGTATTAGATTTCGTTGAATCACTTGAGTGATCTAAGATCATTTACAATAAAATGAACCATTTGCATTTGTGTACTGCAAACAAGATAAGTAAAGTCCAAACTACTCATCCTACATTTCCGTCTCTATAGTAATAAGTACCAAATAGTATCTCGAGTGTAAAATTGAACGTATCCGGACAAATCCTAGTTGATACCTACAGTGTCCGGTGTCCGCGATGTCCGAGGGTGTCCGGTGTCCGAGGGAGGACGCTGCGCCGGTCGTCGGTTCCATTACGTTCTATGGACACAATCTCTAGTCCATTCGGCATGGCGGCCAGTCTACTGCAAACAGCTTGTTCATTTTATACTTGGGTATTAAAAATTTGTGTTGTTCGTACCTATATATATTAACCAAGTTTGATGACGGAGTTATTATCAAAGATCTCCGTCAGGATGCAACTCCTACAGGAGAGGAGGGACTAGCGGGTACACTAGTGAGTGCTGACTGCAGTCTCAATTTAAACGTATTCGAATACGTTTAAATTGAGGCTCGAGGGTGGTGCCTCGTCGACTAAGTCTTGTGAAGGCGTAGTCAAGTCACATATATGGAACAATAATGGCTGGAGCATTAAACGATGCATCTTTCCCCGCCCGCGTCCCAGCATAAGCACTAGTTTGTAAAGAACAATTGCACAACACATTAGGCGCGCGGTTATTGTGAGAGCGCTTGCTTGCGCGCGTTTATTGAGCAGGAGCTCGATGACCGGACGGACGGACGGACGGACGGAGGTACGACTACATACATATTAATCGGAACCAAATGGCCAAAGCTTGTTTCTATTTCGGTTTTAATTTGAGATCGGAATTGAACTCCCCGTAAAATGCTATTCGAGAACTCCACTGGAACGGATGAAGGGCGGCTCCACTCGCCTGCGATGTGGATGAATATCATTTACTAGCTGCGTCCGCTTCGTTCGCGACAAATACAGACTTTCGGTAGCATTTTAAATTTTGTAGGTTAATTGTTTTACAAAAAAATACATAAGAATATTAATATACCTGTATATACATTAATATAAGCTACAAATTTATGAAACATTCACATAAACCTTACATATATCCATACAAACTGTAATGGTAAATTTTTTTATAAACTTAAATAATTTACTTATAACTTAAATAATTATAAGTAAATTGACATTCAAAATGTCAATTTACTTATAATTATGTAATCATAAGCCTAAAAAATAAGTTTCTAGCTTCAGAAATGTCGAGGTTTCAACCCCTATCTCAACCTCTTTTTCGCATTAAAAAGTAGCCTATATCCTTTTTTAGGCTCTGGACTATCCTGTATCGAATTTCGTCTAAATCGGTTCAGTATCGTCGTGAATGCGTAACAGGCAGACCGAGTTACTTTCGCATTTATAATATTAAGAGGCATGTACATAACTCATAATTTAAAACTATTACATCTATTCTGAATTGAAAGCATTGAATGAAACTACGAGCTATATTTATTCCGTTCGGTCGTCAGGTACAGTTTGACTGAGTTATAAATATTCAAAATATTGCCTATGCATAATAACACGCTTTTCCATACAGGTTAGTCAAATAGGTAAACTGGATGGAATTTTCGGGTAACTTTTGTATGGAGCAGCAGATTTTTGTCACAGTGCAGTGTTATATGGAATACTTTTACCTTAGTTTTTGGAGGGATCTTATTTCAACCAGAATAATTATGGGATCTAAGCGTTACTGGGATGCTACGTAGGTATGGGCTGAGATAGGTTTTAAATTTAGTGCAAGCGCGAAACGGCGCGGCATCGGCTTCGATCAGGAGGAAATGAGAGGATTCCCTTCCCCCGCGGGACCAGCAGACCCGCCGCCCGGTTAGTAGGGCTGCATCGGAGGCGGCGCTCGGTACTACCTATTCCAGGGAAAGATGAAGGCTTTTTCCAATTAATCAGCTGGAAAAATGAGGCCGCGAGGCCCTCGCTCCTTCGGGACGCGGCTGGATTCACGATATCACGTTTTAGTTGCACGGGATCCGGGCCATTATAATTTGAAAGGAGTTACGTTGAGATTGTAGCTCCTCCGGCGTGACTCTACACACGTGACACGTGACACGTGACACGTGCGTAGTCAGCAGCTCCCGCGACGTACAGAGCGGCAGCGCAACCATCCGCTCCAGCACATCCTGCTCTGTTGTCCTGCACCCTGACACATTCACCATCCACACAGATATTACATAGACTCACTCATTACTCAATAAATATTATAATGGCGCAAAATTACTTTAGTTACAGATCCCATAATGCATTTAAAATGTGCACCCCCTAGGGTAATACAATATTGACAACGGAAGGACGGACCGAAGATAACTTCATAATATTATGTACTTCAGCTTACGATCACTTTCACGGAGTTCATGGTGACGCTACTTCGTCCGCTTAAATTTATTTTCATACAAACTAACTACGATACTAAGTCCCGCTATAGGTAGGGGTTAAAAAATATTGCTTAGGACGCCAAGTGCTCACGCACCAACACGAATAAGTAAATAAAGAGAAATATACCCTGAATATTTCAAGTCTCCACGACCAATTTTAGATTATTAAGATTCTGTTTTTTAATTTTCATTAAATAATAATAACTTCTAAACACCATCGTCTACGTACTTTTGATGTCCATAATCGGCATGTAAAAGTGAACGCTGACAATTCGTCCATTAGCGTGGTGAAGTCGGTTACATTTGCAAGTCGAATGATGTTAGCTTACGAAGTTAGCTCATGTAAGGCACCTACTTAGGAGACGCGTGCTTCTTGTGGCTTTTCCCGTACAAACTTTACCAACAAAGATTTGCTACGGCGTAGCGATCGCTACGGCGGCGTAGCGTTCGCTACGAGCTACACGAAAAATTACATGTAACCCTTTTTTCGAAAGATGTTTTCTATCGTGTACCTGACGAGATTGCAAACCGATTTTTCATTATAAATTTTATTTCGGGCTACTTATTGCACACTTGAAATACTTCGCTAGCGAAATCCTTGCCTGTAAAATACTTATTAACTTACGAACTTAAGACGGAATGGTTAACCGAAACACAATTTTATTTAACACAGTGAAATCAGCAAGCACCTTCCACTCAGATGATCCACGAATAGAGTAGCTATTTGTGATCGTAAACAGATGGCGCGTCAGTTACCTACTGGTGGCCGCGGTCTCGTTAAACCCAATTACCCGGGGGCCGCTTTACCCGGGGGGTCGAGGGACGGGGGGCTACTTTTGACACTTCTTGTTAATATTTAACGACATTGCAGCCTCTGCTCCACGACAGCAGGATAAAACATAATTGTTTCACAAAATTACGGAATCGAGGACGGTTTAAGATAGTGTCATGTTGTTAACGTCCTCTGAGCTCGGAATAGTACCAGTCTGTAGTAGTCCTCGCTCGCGCCGCTGCCGCCGCCGCTGTCGCCGCCGCCGCGACGAGCGGTGCTCCGCTCTCCCGATCGACTCCCTTATCGGATCATTGCTTTGTTTTACGAGCGTACTTGTGAGTTCTGGGTTACCATTGTCGAACCTTCCTTCCACTCTCGCCTTCATCGTCCATTTCGAAACATCGTCGAAGCAAAGTACTAAATAAAAGGAGTCAACCGTTTCGATATTGCTCACTCTTTTCACTTCGTCGATAAAATGCGCGTAAAATGTAAAAAAAAGAGAAAGGTTTAACGGTTGTAGCGTAACATTCGCAAAAACTCCTTGAATAAAGCAATGACCCGGTTCCACTTAATCCGGCTTGTGACAAATTTTAGCTTCTCGTATTGGAGTAGCCAAAAATTAAGTTTCAAAACCGAATAGACTTTACAGCCGGCACAGACCCCACCGCTACCACCTCCACTAGCCGGCGCAGACCCCGCGAGGAGGCTGCGGCCGCCGAGGAGACGGAGCTCGGAGCGGGCGCGTCCGCTCGAGAGGCCGCGAGGAGGCTGCGGCCGCCGAGGAGACGGAGCTCGGAGCGGGCGCGTCCGCTCGAGAGGCCGCGAGGAGGCTGCGGCCGCCGAGGAGACGGAGCTCGGAGCGGGCGCGTCCGCTCGAGAGGCCGCGAGGAGGCTGCGGCCGCCGAGGAGACGGAGCTCGGAGCGGGCGCGTCCGCTCGAGAGGCCGCGAGGAGGCTGCGGCCGCCGAGGAGACGGAGCTCGGAGCGGGCGCGTCCGCTCGAGAGGCCGCGAGGAGGCTGCGGCCGCCGAGGAGACGGAGCTCGGAGCGGGCGCGTCCGCTCGAGAGGCCGCGAGGAGGCTGCGGCCGCCGAGGAGACGGAGCTCGGAGCGGGCGCGTCCGCTCGAGAGGCCGCGAGGAGGCTGCGGCCGCCGAGGAGACGGAGCTCGGAGCGGGCGCGTCCGCTCGAGAGGCCGCGAGGAGGCTGCGGCCGCCGAGGAGACGGAGCTCGGAGCGGGCGCGTCCGCTCGAGAGGCCGCGAGGAGGCTGCGGCCGCCGAGGAGACGGAGCTCGGAGCGGGCGCGTCCGCTCGAGAGGCCGCGAGGAGGCTGCGGCCGCCGAGGAGACGGAGCTCGGAGCGGGCGCGTCCGCTCGAGAGGCCGCGAGGAGGCTGCGGCCGCCGAGGAGACGGAGCTCGGAGCGGGCGCGTCCGCTCGAGAGGCCGCGAGGAGGCTGCGGCCGCCGAGGAGACGGAGCTCGGAGCGGGCGCGTCCGCTCGAGAGGCCGCGAGGAGGCTGCGGCCGCCGAGGAGACGGAGCTCGGAGCGGGCGCGTCCGCTCGAGAGGCCGCGAGGAGGCTGCGGCCGCCGAGGAGACGGAGCTCGGAGCGGGCGCGTCCGCTCGAGAGGCCGCAAGGAGGCTGCGGCCGCCGAGGAGACGGAGCTCGGAGCGGGCGCGTCCGCTCGAGAGGCCGCGAGGAGGCTGCGGCCGCCGAGGAGACGGAGCTCGGAGCGGGCGCGTCCGCTCGAGAGGCCGCGAGGAGGCTGCGGCCGCCGAGGAGACGGAGCTCGGAGCGGGCGCGTCCGCTCGAGAGGCCGCGAGGAGGCTGCGGCCGCCGAGGAGACGGAGCTCGGAGCGGGCGCGTCCGCTCGAGAGGCCGCGAGGAGGCTGCGGCCGCCGAGGAGACGGAGCTCGGAGCGGGCGCGTCCGCTCGAGAGGCCGCGAGGAGGCTGCGGCCGCCGAGGAGACGGAGCTCGGAGCGGGCGCGTCCGCTCGAGAGGCCGCGAGGAGGCTGCGGCCGCCGAGGAGACGGAGCTCGGAGCGGGCGCGTCCGCTCGAGAGGCCGCGAGGAGGCTGCGGCCGCCGAGGAGACGGAGCTCGGAGCGGGCGCGTCCGCTCGAGAGGCCGCGAGGAGGCTGCGGCCGCCGAGGAGACGGAGCTCGGAGCGGGCGCGTCCGCTCGAGAGGCCGCGAGGAGGCTGCGGCCGCCGAGGAGACGGAGCTCGGAGCGGGCGCGTCCGCTCGAGAGGCCGCGAGGAGGCTGCGGCCGCCGAGGAGACGGAGCTCGGAGCGGGCGCGTCCGCTTGAGAGGCCGCGAGGAGGCTGCGGCCGCCGAGGAGACGGAGCTCGGAGCGGGCGCGTCCGCTCGAGAGGCCGCGAGGAGGCTGCGGCCGCCGAGGAGACGGAGCTCGGAGCGGGCGCGTCCGCTCGAGAGGCCGCGAGGAGGCTGCGGCCGCCGAGGAGACGGAGCTCGGAGCGGGCGCGTCCGCTCGAGAGGCCGCGAGGAGGCTGCGGCCGCCGAGGAGACGGAGCTCGGAGCGGGCGCGTCCGCTCGAGAGGCCGCGAGGAGGCTGCGGCCGCCGAGGAGACGGAGCTCGGAGCGGGCGCGTCCGCTCGAGAGGCACGCTCTGGCCGTAGTCCGCATTTGTATTTTTTCCAGCAGTTGGTTAACAAGTGTCGTCCGCTTCCGAAAAATGAACGACCTTTCCTTTGAGCCGATCTAACGTCAAAAGAATCTTGAATGTGTCCGGTTTTGCCTACACATTAGTCCAACCGGATAATCGTAACTGAAAAGAGCGATACATTTAGAAAGCCGAGTTACCTTCGAGTGTTTTCAAGCGTAGGCCTAAAGTTACTATAGAACAAACAATTAGGGTCGTTAGCGATGTAAAAAGAAGTCAAATGACACAAGTGACAATCGGTTGCTACTTCTGGATAAGATCAGCAATATTTCTTATGATCGGAAACTAATGAAAGTTATGGTAACTTTTCACCAAAACATGCATGATTAGTAAGTAACATGAGCGTGTAGTCGCGTGCATGTGTAGCGCAGGTTCGAGGCGGCGGCGGCACACGACCCCCAGCCGGCTGGAACGCTTTGATCGCAAAAGCTCGTTTGTAAAACTATTGGAATCTCAGTATTAAAAGTAGCACGCGCCTGCTCGAGCGATGCCAGCGCGAGCGGGACGGGACGGGACGGGACGGGACGGGGTGGGACGGGACGGGACGGGACGGGACGGGGTGGGGTGGGACGGGACGGGACGGGACGCAGAGGCTCCCCTTGTTTGAGCAATAAGCAAATGTAAACGGTGTGGAGTCGACTGTTACCTCATGTTTTTAGAAGCTGAGTAAAGTCTCTTCTCGTGTAAATATGTATCGCGTAAAGCAATACCTACTGAACTGTAGCACCGCGGATTGTTTGAGTAGCTGAATGAAAATACTGTATAATTATATCTTTAATAGGTACTAAGTAGGTATATAAAAATTAAATATATAGGTGAAATAGTCATAGTCATTTGAGCTTGACTTTGACTAAGGTGTCTCAAAGTAGATTCGAATGAGTGCAGTGCCTCACTGGGATCCGCTCCTCACTGGGCATCTGCATCGTCCCTCTCAATACTCGCGGTGCCTTGCTGCGAGGTGACTTTATTTTTATGCGTCATATTTGTAGTGCTGTAATGCCGTTTGTTAACAAGTTAGTTCTTTTTTTTTTTAAAGATAAAAAATGTTTATTGCTTAGTCTTCTTACAATGTAACAATACAATTTTGACATAAGTCCGTAAATAATCCTTTAAATTAAATTAAAGTTTACATTTACAATGCTTCGTTATTTAAGACTTCCATTGTCAGTCATTATGATGAGTTCCTCGCTCTAACTAAGCACAAGCTTGTGTGTAGAAACAAGGGCTCCTCCTCTGGGATCTGTTCATGCTTAGTCCTATATTTTATTATTTTACAAACGGTTCTCTAGCGATGTTCCGTCGTGACTCGCGCTTAGCTTTCCCGGGGCCGGTACGTCAGCACCGACGTGGATAGCATTAGCTTAAAAAGTTGCTAGAAATGAACAGCAGATCCGAAGTCATTCATTCGATGGAGTTCTCGCTTTGCTGAGATTTATCTGAAGGTCGCGAGGATTGATGGCGGAACTTGTAGAGCCGAGCGGCTCGCGTGTCTCATCCCCGCCTATACTATACTATACTATACTATGCTATACCTACACCCGGAACAAGGAGGGTTGCTTTTTAAGATGATCGTGTCGCGCCTCCGATATAACCGGCGCGGTGTCGGCACTCAGCGAGGCGAGGCTGCAGAGCTATGAAACCGGCGGATACTCGCCTTCTCAGTTTCATCTCAGATCTATCTCTCAATAAGTACATGTTGAATTATTACTCTATAAGAATCCAACTATAAAAAATCGAGATAGAAGGAGTAGAAACATTGATGTCAACTTAATTTTTGTGAATTGTGAATTGACTAGTCCCTGACAATATGCTCCGATATTCTCCAAACTCCAATTAACACAGAGAATAGTTAATATTCGCCTCGGGCTCGGGTTCGCCACAGAGCAGCGCAGTCCGCTCCGCTCCGCTCACCGCACGGATAGCAGTCCGCTCCGCTCCGCTCACCGCACGGATAGCAGTCCGCTCCGCTCCGCTCACCGCACGGATAGCAGTCCGCTCCGCTCGGCTCATCGCACGGATAGCAGTCCGCTCCGCTCAGCTCATCGCACGGATAGCAGTCCGCTCCGCTCCGCTCACCGCACGGATAGCAGTCCGCTCCGCTCGGCTCATCGCACGGATAGCAGTCCGCTCCGCTCAGCTCATCGCATGGATAGCAGTCCGCTCCGCTCCGCTCACCGCACGGATAGCAGTCCGCTCCGCTCAGCTCATCGCACGGATAGCAGTCCGCTCCGCTCAGCTCATCGCACGGATAGCAGTCCGCTCCGC
Organism: Electrophaes corylata; assembly: GCA_947095575.1. Lineage (NCBI taxonomy): Eukaryota > Metazoa > Arthropoda > Insecta > Lepidoptera > Geometridae > Electrophaes > Electrophaes corylata. Next base: position 13,024,523 of record OX352707.1, on the reverse strand, counting down.
TCCGCTCACCGCACGGATAGCAGTCCGCTCCGCTCGGCTCATCGCACGGATAGCAGTCCGCTCCGCTCCGCTCACCGCACGGATAGCAGTCCGCTCCGCTCGGCTCATCGCACGGATAGCAGTCCGCTCCGCTCAGCTCATCGCACGGATAGCAGTCCGCTCCGCTCCACTCACCGCACGGATAGCAGTCCGCTCCGCTCGGCTCATCGCACGGATAGCAGTCCGCTCCGCTCCGCTCACCGCACGGATAGCAGTCCGCTCCGCTCGGCTCTTCGCACGGATAGCAGTCCGCTCCGCTCAGCTCATCGCACGGATAGCAGTCCGCTCCGCTCCACTCACCGCACGGATAGCAGTCCGCTCCGCTCGGCTCATCGCACGGATAGCAGTCCGCTCCGCTCCGCTCACCGCACGGATAGCAGTCCGCTCCGCTCGGCTCTTCGCACGGATAGCAGTCCGCTCCGCTCGGCTCCGGCTGCGTCGCCTCACCTGTCTCCATCTCACATTAATCATCTCAGGCGACACGCCCATAAATCACCTCGACCCACTTTGCAATTTTAAAACTATTCTCTACATAATGTGGCACGCGGAGGAAGGACAGCGCGGATGTACGACCGAGTGCGTATGACGCGACGAATGCGCTGAGCGATCCTTCTTTCAGCAGAGGAGTCCTCTGCTGAGTTGTGAGATGTGCGCAACCAACGCTATAGCCCTCTGCAGGATCGAATCATTCCGGGAGCAGATGGTTGCGGTAGGTATCCACCGCGGTAGGTACTCGTATCTCAGATCTCGGTACGAGCCCCCTCCTACCGCTCCTCACCCCCCCACCTGAATCACAAGTTCCACGTTTGTACGTTCAACTTACGCGTGTGATTACCTGTAGTACTGCCAAATGTTGCCTGTTGTTGTTGTAAGCTGAACATCGCATCGCTTCGACATAATATTATGTAATATGGGAAGATAATAAGGCTTCATCTCTCTTCGTCGAGATGTTATTTGAAGTGTAGCGCAACCACTCGCCCAGTGTACAGTGTACAGTGTACAGTGTACAGTGTACAGTGTACAGTGTACAGTGTACAGTGCACAGTGTACAGTGTACAGTGTACAGTGTACAGTCAGCAGCTCCACTGACTACATCCCATGCCTGTACATCGAAATATTAAAAAATGTTTTTTAAAGGTTCCGCACCCAAAAGGTGAAACGGGACCCTAATACTAAGGCTCTGCTATCTGTCTGTCTGTCCGTCTGTTACCAGGCTGTATCTCATGAACCTTGATAGTTACCTATAGCCGAAATTTTCACATGATGTATTTCTGTTGCCGCTATAACAACAAATACTAAAAAACAGAATAAAATAAATATTTAAGGGGGCTCTCATGTTATTTAACCTAGGTGCCACAGACAGTCCCTTATGCAGAGGTTGTATGCGCACAGAGGAGACAGCCGCGCACGTGCTCCTGGAGTGCAGTAGCGTGGCAACTCAACGTGCACACTACCTCGGAACACCGGGCACACCTGGGGAAGCCTGCGACAGTATCAGCCAGCTGCTAGCTTTCTTGGAGGACATCGGGTGGCTCGCCTAGCAATCTCCACCCAACCACGCAAAAAGGGCCCATCAGCGGCCTAGTTGCGGAAACCAGTCCGCCCACCAAGTAAGGGGGCTCTCATGCAAAAAACGTCCTCTGTTATGCGGCGTCCTCGTGTTACAGTCGCGCTGCCTCGAGCAGCCACATTGTGCTGCTGCAGTTCTGCACGTCGCAGCTAAACTCTGTCGTTACTCATGCTACCTGCTGCTACTCCTACACTACAATAAATGAATGTTGTCAAACATCGTTTAATCTTCGTAACAAGCTTGGCGAGCTTTTAAAGATCCTCTCTGCTCGCTTGCTCTCTAACAGATCGCGCCGAACTCATCGCTGCATCATCCTCCTGCGCTTCTCTGCTTCTGAGGGCAAGTTAAGATGTCGATTCAGGGATGTGAACATGGAACTTTGGGCGACAAGCTAGTCGAATCGACAAACTGATTTTATCTATCGATCCATCCATGCTTGGGCACCTGACTTGAGGAATCGTTAAGCCTCCGAGGCCTCCGAGGAGCCTGCAGGCCACGTCTCTAAGCCTCCGAGGCCTCCGAGGAGCCTGCAGGCCACGTCTCTAAGCCTCCGAGGCCTCCGAGGAGCCTGCAGGCCACGTCTCTAAGCCTCCGAGGCCTCCGAGGAGCCTGCAGGCCACGTCTCTAAGCCTCCGAGGCCTCCGAGGAGCCTGCAGGCCACGTCTCTAAGCCTCCGAGGCCTCCGAGGAGCCTGCAGGCCACGTCTCTAAGCCTCCGAGGCCTCCGAGGAGCCTGCAGGCCACGTCTCTAAGCCTCCGAGGCCTCCGAGGAGCCTGCAGGCCACGTCTCTAAGCCTCCGAGGCCTCCGAGGAGCCTGCAGGCCACGTCTCTAAGCCTCCGAGGCCTCCGAGGAGCCTGCAGGCCACGTCTCTAAGCCTCCGAGGCCTCCGAGGAGCCTGCAGGCCACGTCTCTAAGCCTCCGAGGCCTCCGAGGAGCCTGCAGGCCACGTCTCTAAGCCTCCGAGGCCTCCGAGGAGCCTGCAGGCCACGTCGCGTCGCCAGAGACGCTGGATCACTAGCTCACAGTTTTATTAAGCGCAACTATTTATTCGTCCAATAACTCGCACTGAATAGGTACTAATAGAATCACGCGGCCGACCGAAGTCCTTGCAAAATGCAATGAACCTTTGAATTTCAAAGGGATTTTCATTTGGCAATCCGTGACGTCACAAACGATCAGCCAAATAAATTTGTATAATAGGTACGTGCTTAATGCGAGCCGCGGCCGCTGACCGGTCACGCCGCCCGCTGACCGGCCACGCCGCCCGCTGATTGGATTCCACTCTTTTTGAACCGTTTATTTATCTCGTTATCGGGATCAATAGCAATAACACAATACAACAGCCATTCCCACGTTTCATAAGAGGACGCACGAATGCCGACCATCGACGGATATTTAGCTAACAGTAGGTACTGAGTTACACTCGATAGTGAATTTTACCAATATTTTTTTATGAATGGTCGTTTCTAATTTCTACAATACAATTAGGTAGTTAATTGTCCTACCAACTTTGAAATGTAGTTAAAGTAATCCTAGCAATGTAGGATGCACTAAATATAGAATCTCACAAAATATAAAGTAACATGTAGCCGCGCTAAATGCTGTAGTACCTAGCGCGGCTAATAACGTTATACCTATGCGATGTGCCTAAACAGGCGCCGTAAGTAATTGGTATCCATCACGGCCCGGCCACGTCACCCGTCACATCACGTTAGCGTCATGTGGCGTCACGCGGCGTCACGTAACGTCACGTAACGTTACGTAACGTAGCATGTGCAAGACATTGTTATTGTTACTACGGTTACCAGGTTCGATTGCAAAATCAAGTCAGACAAGTTATCTTTTAATGTGGCATGCACTAAAAATACTTGAAATTGGTTAGAATACTAACATAATTATGTCTAAGACGTTAAAGCGACCAAGTTACTGCCACATACATCTCTTCTACGAATCTATTCTCTGGAATATACGATCGAATCCAATTCGGACAAAGCCATCTTAACCTAGTTCCATTGTAAGTCAGGTAGTTATCGTATGGAGCCATCGATGCAGAGTAGCTCGGCGCTGTTCACGCACATACATTACGCACCGCTGTACTGGAGCAGACAGCGCCGCGGTGCGTCGGCTCGTGTTCTGGCTGCGGCGGCTGCGAGCGCCTCTAAGCGGCTGCGCTGCAACAATAGCTGTGTAATTGCCTGCTGGACCGTTACCCGCATTTTTACCACTTTAGGGTTCCGTGCCTTAAATAAAGTGTAACGATTATTTTGCTGAAATTCCTATTTATCAACCAGCGATGTATTTCGTTACGAGGTCAACGACCGCGAAGTGAAGGCGACCGCAAGTACAAGGCACTCGTAAGATGATCGCGATTTCTTTTAGATTGCTAGTTTTGGTGTTTTGTCGTTTTTACACGTTTTCAAAGAAGATAATTTGGTACTTATGTTTATGTTATCATTATTGTCGATATTGATGCTGAAAACATGGAAAACGGACAAAAAATGTCTCCTGTTTTCGTGTTTTTTGATTTTTGTGTTATCAGAATCATGATCTGAATGCGCAGTTTCAGTTTTAGGAAGTAGTCTTATTACACCCGGTATAAAAATATAAAATATAAAACCCCTTAGTAAGGATGGGATCGAAACCTAGCCGTAAGTTTATTAGTTTGTAGAATTTCAATAAAAAAAACGAACTTTTTGTCCTTTTAACAACTTGAATTTCTGAAAATACTAGGGACCTTTGTAACTCAAATAGAAAAAACATTTTAATTAAATGAGAAAGTAGGAGGATACCTGAAACTCGGAAAGGGCTGTAAAGATTTCATAACAATTCACAGATTATACAGGTTGTATATAAACGCACAACATCACGCTCATAACGCTCGCGCCTGCACCGCATCGCACCGCTATGCACACGTCGACATCGCGCGGCGCCCAGCTTCTAATGCAGTTCATAAAGATTCTGTTACATCTACTCGTAAACTCAAATAACTTTGCACTTAGCACTTCTCAACTTACATGTACTTACGTTGAGTATTGTCACAATATAATGCTCTTGTACCTACATTATAGAAGTGCATATTTTGGACTTTCAACAGGAATAGTAAAGCGATACGTTGCGACTAACAGTGATAAGGCTCACTTGGAGCAATGTTGAATTTTCGTAACATTTATAAGTAGGTATGTAAGTAAGTACTGATCTACGAATAAGTATAGAAGACTGTGAGGAGAGAATCAATTAATTCTGGCGAAGCACGAGTGGTCTACTTTACAAAAACGCAAATTGCCACAGATGTTTGTGAACTGGAATTATTCCATTCATTACACTGTGGTAACTTGCACTTTACGCTTGTGTAATTAAGCCTCAAAATGATTGCAACGCTCTGAAAACAGAAGAAGCAGTAAAATGATATTAATCACACAAAGTAACGATTTATAGCCGCTAAAGTATGACAAACAGCGGGCTGCTTCTTTGTCAGTTTGTCGGAGGCTCTCTCCTCCTCTCGTCCTCTCGAGCACTCGAGCACTCGCGCTGGCATTCCACGACGATACTCACAATGTACCTACTCGTACCTCACGCCTCACCCTCTACATACCATGTTCACGAACTGCTTCTACGAGAGAAGGGGCTTGTTTCATGATTGAATTATAACAAATGTAAGATAAGGCCTATGGGAAATTAGACAGGAGAATTACTCCGTTATCTGGATGAGAAATGTAAAATTATTTCAAAATAACTAAGCTGTCTCAAAAGATGGTACACCAGAGTATATCAATAGTTTTCAAGCATCATAAATGTATTCAATGCATGAATGCACCAATATAAGCAACGGTCGAGTGCTGCTAAGTGTATCGTGATCTCGTACAATAACGATAATTTATTTGAAGCGGCCACCGACGCGGAGACAATCGAATGAATGAGGTATCAGCTACAATACGATGAGTACACATCCGTCATACATTATGTCCGAGGGCCGGCGGGGGCCGCGGGGGCCGCGGGGGACGCGGGGGACGCCGGACGCGCGGGGAGGGCATTCTCCCTAATTAATTTATAGCGAACATCAATCCTGTCCAAGTATTACGGACTCATTTTCTTTTGACACAATAATTTGAACCCAGCGCAGCGGGAACTGGACCTATTTGAAGGTCGTGGGCCTCAGATTGAGGAAATTTCTTTTGTGTTAATTTTCTAAATTAAAATAAGCAATAAAAACAATTACTCAATACTAATACTGAATTTGGTCTATGAATTTACTTTATGTTCTTATTCTAACAGACTTGAAACTTGGTTAGTTATTGAAAAGTTACATTGACTAAGTAATGTTTTCAGAATAATACCTATTTACGTAACATTATATTATGTAGTTTAATTTAGGTGAAACATATTATCATAAGTAAACATTTATTTTTATTTAGATAAGTTTGTTTGAGAACCTGTCCGAAAGAGTCCAAATTTGTAACCAATGAAAACGGTGTTTCTGTATCATGGATACATGGATTTCGATCCACGCTCGAAAGTGTCCTCTCAACGTAGTTGACAATACAAAGTAGCTATTAGCCACTAACCCGCCTCAGTGCACATTTGACCTCGCCACCGCTCACACGTCTACGATGCTGTACTGTATGTACATAAGCACATGAAAATTAAACCGTGTTGGATATATTTTTGTAGCTAGTTTCCATTATTAGGTTGTTGCCTAGTCACAGTTACATATAACAGTAAAATAGTGTTATGTTATATTGCGGCTGCAGTCAGCACGTCGCGTCGGTAGTCTCCGCCGCGTTCGCTTCACATACAAGAGCTGTTACTAAAGTAATACCTAATTTACTTTTCACATATGCTACTTCTGTCTCTTTCTGACAATTTATCTCTTACAATATTTCTTCCATTTACACAAAATCACCACAACACGTTATTTATTATTATAACTTCATCGTCACGACATCTAATGTTTTTTTTACGAAAATTAATATTGTCTGACGTGTAATAACAGCAACAACAGATACATCGGTTATTGTCATCAGCTGTCTGAGCAGACCTACGAAATGTAGGATAAAGATAATCTGTACCATTATCAAGTAGGTACAAACAAGATATTTTTTTATGTATTTTCGATTGACCTCGGTAGGTTTTAACTCATCGAAGTTAAAAATTTAAAAAACCCTACTGAATTATTTTATTACAATGGTTTTTACTGAAACATGATTTGTAAAAAAAGTAGAGTTCTATTTAGTGATCGGATGTCGGGCGCGAGTCTCGCAAATATATTGAAATGAAGTTCCCGGCTCCCGCTTCAACGACGGGACGTCGGACAGTCAGACACTCGAAGGTAGAATACTTTCTAAAACTCTTAATATTCTTTGTCCGGGAGTTTTAATTGATATCCGTTTGGTAATATTGACTGTTCGCTGAGAATTTGAGTTACTTATGCATGAGAGACGCGTGAACTCTGCTGCATCAGCTAGCGTTGCGTCGCGTCGCGTCACGTCACGTCACGTTGCGGTGCTGAGCTTGGAGCTGAATAAAACCGTACTTGAGCAATGACTTACACTTTGTACAGCTTATGCCACAGCGCCCGACGCACAACTCCTTCACTCTTGAGTTTTTTTTACTCGCTTCAATCAGACAGGTACATAGTTTTCCACACGTTGTTCTGTGTTGAAGGAGCAAAAAAAACATCGACTCCTCCCACGGTACCGTCGTGAGTACCCGGACTAATATTATATTTAAGGTCGTTGGCATTATTTTACGTTTATTCTTCTGTCATGGAAAAGGTGCTTTTACTTTAAGCTGTCCTTATTACTTATACGAATGATCCACTGTTTGAGATCCACTAAGCACGTACTTACCGAAGTTAACCAGCCGCGCGCTGCCTATGTACGCAAGTTATTGAATCGAACGATTATAAAGGAGTTATTATAAATTGCATATAGTTATAAGCCGATATTATAGAATGCAATGTAGCTGTTCGATATTCGTGAAGGCAATTTGCATAATGAGCGGATCTACTTTAGTAATCAGATCAAAGGCGTGTGTATCTAGGTACAGGATGACATGTTTCGGAGGCCTCGTTATAACTTGTTTTGTTTGTTGTGACATGCAAAAACTTTTTTGTTTATTATGTTAGAACGAAGGATAGGAAGTAAAATATCTAGAATATATACTATGTCAGTATATTAAAAAATATCTATTCATGTATTGTTTTAAGTGTATCAGTCATCATCTAATACCCATAACACAAGCTCTGCTTAGCTTGGGGCTAGATGATGCTGTGTGGATTGATTATTATTATTATTAATTTTAATAACATGGTTACAGAACATTAAATGTAATTATTTATTATTTTATCTACCTATACCGAGACCAAATTTTGGTCTCGGTATAGGTAGATAAAAGTTTTATTAAATTCTGAATATTATACTGACCGAAAACACATAGATAATATTCACATTGGATAACTACTTACATGGTGTAACTTTTGTAAGACATCCCGATGAGTAGGGCAGCACGACGTGGCGTGACGTGACGTGACATGGTGTGACGCGGCGTGTTGCGCCATCTCCTCACAGAAGCTAATTACGAAGCTGTTATCTCGCAGAGCATCTGTAAGCTCTCTATACACGATGATATTAGATGATTTCCTTTATAAATGAATGAGTGCGATTGCGCGGCACGTCGCGTCGGCCGCGTCAAGCTATTTACAAACATGCGGTCGAATCACGTGGTCAGAAGCAAACAAAATTCAATCTTCATCGCACTCCTCTATACACTGAATTACAGAAATTCTTATCTTAGTATAATTAATTCTTTAACACCAAGACAAAAATATATTTTACCACCAGCAGCGAATAAGGCCGTGCGTTGCCTCCATGATCATCGGTTTATTGATGCAAATTCCTTCTTTTTACTCCTTCTAATGCTCTATTCGCTCCTTTATTTAACAAAACAAGACAGCGGCACATCCACGTCACCTTTTCAATAGCAAAACTACAGTAAACTGGATAAAAAATACTTTAGAGTAATGAATGGTGTGTCAGCGTGTGAAGTTTAGCGCTGAGTGTCTCCGTGTGGAGAGAGCTGCGAGTCGGCGCGGCGGCTTCATTTCACTCATCCCTCATCCCTCACGCCACTAACAGGTTCATAAAATTCTATCAAAGTACGTGGCGCGGGTGTGTAATGCCGACTTTAGGACTTTTGCTGCAAGCGGCGGGTTAGTATCGGGATGTGCGACACGTCGTAAACTAATGTTATTTATTGGCCGATGCGCTGTAACGTTCCACTTGTCATTTAATATTATACACAACGCCTATTTTATTTGTGGATTTACAATTATCGATGTTCGCGGTCGTCCCATCTACTGAGTTTGAACGACGACCTGAAACCTGTACTAGCTCGCTGTGCGCGGAACAATCAAACCACGTGAAATCTAATTAGGCACGTCTCTAACTACCCCCGAACTACTGGGTAAGTGTAGGTAGGTACCCCCGGGGTTGTCAAACGTTGATTAATTGTACAGTACCTCCAGTAGGTCAGGTAATCCAGCGCCTTGCAATTACGCGCCGTGCCCACGTCACTCCTCCACCTGCACGACCCTGTACACTGTATAACGTACCTGCGGATAAGCTATAGGCTTACTACGACGATGTAGTAGGTCCAACATGAAAGTGCTACGATGGAAATGGATTTAGGAACGACCGAGTAAACTACGATGCTCTGCTACTATTTTGATCCGCAATAATGACTGACTGGAGTATCCGTTACTTAGGGAAAGGCGCGAGAGGGCTAACATCCGGACACCCGGTGCCGACGTCCCGTCACGTCACGTCACGTCACGCGAACGTCTTCAGACGAAGGAAGTAAATCAAAATAAGGAAATGAGAAAGAACGCCGTGCGCCGTCCCGCCTCCGCTCCCGAGGGACTCGCCGACTTTGTGTTACGATATCTCCGCTTAGCCTTAATAACCAATTACACTGAAGTGCGTGTCATATAAAAATGCCTTGGAATTATACAAGAATACACAAAGTATAATAGTTGCTATTTGTCAATAACGCAGCCACATTTACAAAAAACCTTGTGACCAAAGATTTTGTAAAATAAGTCATAAAAAAATCTACAAATGAATGCAAACAATTTCGCCTTCAAGAAACTTCTGCCGCGACTTGGTGTTATATTTAATTCAATAATTGCCAGACGCTTCGCTCCTACTCCGGGATTGAGAAGGGCGGCGAAACATTTCTTACGCTTCGATTAACATTATAATCTTAAAACATTTGCAATAGTTAGACAAAATTAGCGTCGCGTTATCGTAGCGTTAACTTCGGAGGACTCAACTTGAAGGAATTATTATAATGAATTGACCGCGCCTGCCATCGTTGTATTCAATTAGCTACCTGCCTCGTTTGGCATTTGTTGTTGGCGCAGCGTATACGTATCCCGTTAAGGCATAAACAAGGGTCGGTGGGATAAGTAAGACGTGTTGTGAGCACATTCATCACGGCAGGGCGTCAGGCGGCGTCAGGCGGCGTCAGGGGGCGTCAGGTGGCGTCAGGGGGCGCCGCGGTGCCTACTTGCCTATATGTCGCGTCAGCTCCAAGACGCCGGCCTCCAGTAACGCCTGAACGCGTCACCGAACACGCACCTAACTAATTGTACACATCCACTGCCTCAAATTCATCATTCATAATTCAGTAAATACGCTAGCGCTAATCAATAACAAATGTCAAGCACAATTACTACTTTTTCCGATTTCCAAATTCTGCAAAGTTTTCTAATGTTTCGATTCTTCCCCCATCAAACGAAAGTCAATTTCGATGGATTGATCTTGCCAGTTTCAAGCGAATAAAATAAATAACTGAAAAGTTAACTTATAATTTAAACAGTAGGTAGTAGTTGATACAAGTATAGAACTAGAACAAAAATAATATTTTTTTGATGTATTGATGTAAGGAATTCATGTGGAACTGAAATACAACACACTCATAATAATACAACATTACATAATCTTAAGATAAGGGCTGTTTGTCTGTAATTACCGCAGCCAGCCGACAGACCGCAAACTTACCTAACTTAGTGCGTCCGCGCTCTAAGCGGTAACCTAACCTTACGACCACTTTCAAAAATGAAAGCTCTCAATTCGGTTCTACATTACAAACGCAGTATAAGGCAATTAAAATAGTTAGGTTTTTATATTTATTTGGTAGGTTAAGTTTTAAATCAGTAAAACTTAACAAATTTCAGTTAGGCACGTTTCAGTTCAGTTAGGTGCGCGGGTGTCCGCGGCGCCGTGCAATCATTCCCAGCATCCGGCGTAGCGCGCAGCGGGCGGCCTGTTGTCGCACATACCTCTTGTTTGGGTTCACGGCCCGAACGTTTCCAACTCGCAATAAAATATTCTCTTTTTTGCGGATTTTTGATTGTCACTTCTATTTCAGTTACCGGTTTTATTTATTTTTGTACCGTTTTTATTTATGTACTAGCTGACCCGTGCCCACTTCGTTGGGCGGTAAACATTTTTACTTACAAATCTTAACTAAGTAGTACTCGATGTTGCCAACAGATAGCGTTAATACAGCATAAAAGAGCGGTCGTTTGCAGTATCGCCCGCATGGCAGTTTTTTCCCGTTCCCGTTATTTTTTCGAGATAAAAAGTAGCCTAAGTTACTACTTGTTACATCAGCTATCTGCCAGTGAAAGTCCCGTCGAAATCGGTCCAGCCGTTCCAGAGATTACCCGGAACGAATGGACAGACAGACAGACAGACAGACAAAAATTTTAAAAAATGCTATTTCGTAATATGTATCGCATATAAATTCATATGCATGTAGTAAAAAGCGGTTATTTTAATATTACAAACAGACACTTCAATTTTATTTATTTGTATAGATTGGATAGTCATTCTGAAAGTGGTCCGTTGCATTAGTTTTTATATTTTTGTGTGTCGACCTGCAACGGACGTGGAGTATCGAGAGCACGGCGCCGTCGCCGCCCCGAGGGTGGATGCGCTGCGATACAATAATCCAGACATTTTATTGCGTTGCACCAACAATTAGTTAGGAGTGCAGTTTTCAACTTAGCAAACTGTGTAAAAACTCAACAAAGCACTATTAAAACTGGTGGAAAGTTGAGGAAACGAGCTTTAAATTAGCGAATAAAGTTTGGAAGCAACCGCTAGTGCGAACATCTGACTATCAGGGCAATGTGCAGCGCGTGACGTCACTGTAACACGTCGCGAAACTGAACCTCTGAGTGAGAGAAGCGAGCTTACTACACAACCGACAAACAGTAATGCATCTTCCTACCGCTTACAATCTGATATTCTAATGAAATGGGTACCTACTATGTATTTTGGAACGCTGAATATTATTCATGATATCGCATTCCTCTAGACATTTTTTTCTTATTTTTTACCTACAAAGTGTAGGTAAGGGACGAAACCCATAGCGCGGGAGTTCACCCTTGACTGATTTTTATTACTAAAGCTATAAACTAAATGGCTATGTAATGTTTGAGTATAGTTATCAAATAAAGGTTAGCTGGGGAATAAAGGTTGTCGAACAGCGACCACGAAGCGGAAGACGAAGCGAGGGTCGCCCTCCCGCCGATGGACCGACGCCGATGTGAGGGCTGCGGGAACTCGGTGGATAAAAAAGGCTCAAATTTGTTCCTCCTGAAATCGTATACCCCTTACAAAACCCCGTGATAATGGCTTATACTAATAAAAACAGATAATAATGAATATGAAAGCAGCCATAATGTGTCACAGTGATTGTAATTGGGTTGATACCTTACCTCTCGTGCTCTTGGGCATTAGATCCTCCTTTAAAGAAGATCTTCAAGCTTCGTCTGCCGAGTTAGTGTACGGCGAGCCACTCCGTCTCCCTGGCGAGTTTTTTCACACGACTGCTCGTGACTCCACCGATATTTCGGATTTCACAGCTCGTCTACGCGACTTCGCCGCGAAGCTTCGTCCATTACCCGCAGCACGTCATAGTAAAAATAACATCTTTATTTATAAAGATTTGACTTCGTCTAGTCACGTATTTCTTAGGGACGATGCATTACGAGGTTCCTTGCAGCCTCCATACACCGGCCCACACGAAGTACTGGAACGCAGTGACAAGGTGTTTAAGATCTTAGTCAAGGGCAAAAGAAAAAATAAAAAAAATAGATAGATAAGCATTTCAACTATTGGGTAAATAAATACGAGTAGGTAGGCATAGATAGATAGGTAGCCTACAAATAAAACTGGAATAAAAACTTTCTTACTTTGAATAAAACGTTACGATGATAATCCAAAGGTACGGTAGACATATCAAATCACAGGTAAATGTAAGCATTCGAATGACATTATGCGGTCTGTATGTAAATATGCAGTCGCCCGCAGCGAGCTCACGGAGCAGTCTCGTGCCGGTGACGTCGGTCAGCCAACCCGAGTGCGGTCGTGCCGTGCATAGGTTATTGCTACTCCGTGACTCCGTGACTCCGTGCACTCGCCTACTTGAATAGTCATAAAAATAAATCCGAAATGAATGGGACGATGGTCACTTCGTAAATTCCTTTTGTAAAATTCACATTTGCATAGAAAAATTCAGAGTTGAGTACAGTGATGGGCAAAAACAGCTGTAACGACCCTCGCGCCACACTCCGCGAGGGAAATTGTAATATTCTTGTGCAAATTGTCGAGTTGCCGCAGTTCTCTTGTAAAAAAACTACATTTACTTCACTGGTAGACTGAAAACCAGCCCTGCGTAAGAACGAAAGTTCTTACGCAGAATTAGCGCTGAGTCTACTCCTATTGTCATAAACTTGTAATCTAGTGATATTTTTGTACCCATATATTATGCATCGTTTTTTTTTATGACAATAAACGTATTTGTATTGTATTGTATTGTATTTCAATGATTGATAGACTAATTTGGTTAGTTCTTTAATTCAGGCATGACTTTGCAGAAGCCCGTTGTAAAGTTATGTATAGTATAATAATGCTGGACAATCCACACAGCATCATCTAGCCCCAAGCTAAGTAGAGCTTGTGTTATGGGTACTAGATGACTGATATACTTAATACAATACATTACATACATATATATTTTTTATTATACATAGAAAATACCCAGAACACCCGGAGTAAATATTTGCAGATCGTACAAATATTTATCCCAAGGCTAGAATCGAACCCGCAACCTCCTCGAATCGAAGCGGACATTTGCCCGCTGCGCCACATCGGTCGTCGCAAGTAGTATATATAGTACTGTATACATTTAACCGTCTATTTTATAATTATAAATGTTTTGGTACCTACACTTACTTGTGTACTGTGTCGGCACCTCCCTATGATCTAGTCATTTATGATAATGCGATCGGTTTAAATATGATTTGTAATAGCTTTGAATACCTTGTGGTTATTGACAAGTTACAGTGAGAGGAGCAAAAAATTTAGTGAAACTAAGCCCTTAGTTTCTCGGCTGTTCTTCTAGACTTAGTCGCGAGGTACTGACGACTAGACTCAATTAGCTTTACGAAGATTCTAAGTGATATCTGAATATATATTTCGAAATAAATGCCTTTTGATGCAATTAGAGGCGCAGCACATTAGATACACAGTGAAGCTTTATTATTATTTTATAGACGATCGCACACAGAACGATAACAAACAAGCAGTTAATTCCATGCCCGTTCTTTTAAGCTCGGTCACGTAGAACTGGCGCTTAGATTTATCTAGCTTTAAATTTACTTTTATAAATGATTTTCGTAATATCACTGAGCAAACTTTGAACAAGGAGAACCTTTGATGGAGCAAGTTTTGAGATTAATAATATTCCAAATAGTGACGAAAATAGTTCAGGGACTAACCAAACACGTGAAGTGTTTTTGGTCATGAATAAACAGCGTAATTTATTCACGACCAAAGTATATCGAGACACTTTTTAAAACAACTCTAATAAAACAAGCCGTTAAAGCAGAATCTATCAGTATCGGCACTTCGTGGCGTTGCTCGTCACTAGCCGTCTCCATTTAGACGGCTGCGTTACATAACGGCGACAAGTTCTAAGTTAGGACGCATAAGGTTACTTTAGATATCTTACATCAGCTTTTCTACCGGTGTACATCATCATTCCGTCAGTGTTTAATCAGAGGGTAGAATCCGATAGATTACCAAGGTAGGCACGAAATAGGGGTGCAAGAAGAGATCCTCCCCGTGGCGCACTTTGGAAGCAGCTAGATCCGGTAACGCAGGGTCTAGGGGACTAATCTCTTCACCACAATGACAAAAACTCATACTTCAAGTCTTGGCTCGAAAAGAAGAAGAAGACCAAAGTAGGCGCTTGGACCACGTTATATGCTGAGACGACCTAGTCGGCTATCGACTATGTGGAGAGCCGTCGTAGGCTGTTTTTTCTTAACACACAGTTTTATAGATATGTAGAAATATTTTGTTAGATCTCGAAACCAAAATAGCTTTTTTAATAGCTTGTTCAGTGTTTTACCTATATCGCTTATTACACATATTATATTAGGACCAGAATAATCTTTATTGTAAACTTTTGAAATTATAAGATGGTAGCAGTGGTAGTTGTTATAGTATAAACAATCTTCCCTACACGAACGTACAATCTTAAAAAAAACTAAATTAAATGCTTAGAACACTTTACATACCTTCTAAACATTCTTGATTATATTCTACTTAGATATAGTAATTTAATTATTTTATTTATTTGATTAAATTTATTGTAACTGCAAATAACGTCACCGCTTTATGTAAAACTTTGGAGCGCATCCACAGAGAGTTCAGGATCGGGACGGGGACGAGTTCAGAGCTGCAAGTTTGTCAACTCGGGACAAGTAACGCTTCGGAAGTAACACAGAGGAAATAACGTAGTGGAAGCAATTTCATTATATCGCCGCGGAAAGTCTGCGCCTTGTGTTTTGTTTAGTAGAACTTAAAATAACGATAAAGAGCTAAGTTTAATATTATTCAAACTGCGACAACTCTCTGGACTTTGGTGGAGTTTGCAAGTAGTTTTCAATAAGATAGTTACCGCTAATGAGTTGCTGCCGAGTGCCGAGTGCCGAGTCCTGGGAACTTTGCACTACGTAAGACAGGATTCTTCACTGTGGTTGGCTTGTACGAGCATGTCTAGCTATTTCACACGCACGAGAACATGTAGAGCTGCAGGTAAAAAGTGCAATAAAATAAGTCAGTTATACTGCAGATGCATTTTTAATTGGTTTTTATTCACAACCACAATCTTGATGACATTCCCAGGTGCTCCCAAATGCTCAATAGCGAATACTAGATAGTCAGTCACGACTAAACGCTTCGTTTATGTGTTGAGATGAGTTTGAGCGAGCTACATTCAGTATTAACACAAAAATAGTGTTGAAAAGTGTTCTATAGTTTCTTTGGATAGATCGTCATAACATTAGACTTAGCGCCAATACTAGTGCAGTGCATAGACGGTAAAAGGAAGCCTTGAATTTTATAGATTTATGCGATATTTTTTATGGCATTTTTGTTTTTACATTTTCTTTCAGTTACTCTATTATTCTATACTAGCTCTGCTCGCAACTTTGTTCATATTTTTCATGCAAAATTTAGTCCCATTAGGGATACCAGCTCCATTAAACCTTAACTAAGTTTTAATTACAATACTATACAGCTAAACACCCACTGACACACTGACTGATAATCGAGAACGGTATTAAGGCGTACAGATAGGTATGGAACATGTTCTAGGTTTATGTTAAGGCCCACGTGTAGGTAAGAGGAAAATTATTGGCGATCTGAAAAAACAAGATGGCGGCCGAGTCGATTTGCAAAATCGCAAACCTTGACCAATTTCGTTCGTTCAAACGTTGAATCTGGATAAAAAGTAGGAAAAATTTACAAAAATTTTGAAAAAAAAATGGGAAAACAAAATGGCGTCGTTTTATGTAGGTTTGAAATTTTTCACTTTTGGACCCCTCCTTTGGCGAATTACTTTGTTCTACAGACTTGCTAAGGTGGCAACACTGCTTATGCAAAAAGTTGCCGTACATGGCTGGCATTTCAGGAAAATTCCGACGTTTCAAAAAAACAAGATGGCGGAAGCTGTGGCGGCCATTTTGAAAACTGGTGTTTTTTTTACACTTTTCAAAACGATTTTTTAGCAAGTTGGAAACATTTGATCGATTTGCGATGTATGGGTCGGTTGCGTGTTTCGATGAGGAGTGTTGCCTGGTTCAGAAAAACTCCCCATTTTTAGGGTAATTTTCCAGATTTTCCCCAAAAACATGAAAAGTAGAAGGAGCTACATTTTGAATGGAGATTTGTCATAGCTGGCAAGACTTTGTCGGCCCACGTGACGTTTGACTATTTTCATTCCTCTTAGCTGGCAACCCCACGAACCATGGGTGCTCTAATTTTGAGGACCCCTCTCGACTTTGGTGATCGACTTTGTTCTACGAATGTCGAGGTATGTCGACCGTTCTACCACCGTCAGGGTGCTTGGATCCTGGACTCTTAATGTCAGGTTTGACATTTCAAAAATCCAAGATGGCGTCGGGTGTGGCGGCCATTTTGAAAAAAGTTGGGTTTTTACCAATTTTCACCTTGAAAAAAGAGCCTGCTGGCAACCCCCGACTTGATTGAGGTCTATAGACCGATTGTTCAACTCGACTGGGGGTGTTGCCTGGCGGAGAAATCTCCCCACTTTTAGGGTAATTTTCCCGACTTTTGACTGATTTGGTGATTTTAAGGCGTTTTACGACTTTTTTGGGAACCTTGACCTGTCAAAGTGTTGGGAGAGCCTCGCGAGCTGCGTGCAGCGAGCGCAGCACCCAAAAAATTACCCCATTTTTAGGGAGATATTCCCAACTCTGACTGGTTTGGAATTTTAAGGAGTTTTCAAACTGGATGTGGACTTTGAAGGCATTTCACGAATAGAATATGTTGCCTGCTCATAAAATTTTCCCGATTTGTAGGGTAATTTACCCAACTTTTGACTGATTTGGTGATTTTAGGGCGTTTTACGACTTTTTTGAGAACCTTGACCTGTCAAAGTGTCGGCAGAGCCTCGCGAGCTGCGTGCAGCGAGCGCAGCACTCAAAAAATTACCCCATTTTTCGGGAGATTTTCCCAACTCGGACTATTTTGGAACTTTAAAGCATTTTCAAACTGGATGTGGACATTGAAGTCATTTTATGATCTGAATATGTTGCCTGCTCATAAAATTTTCCCATTTTTAGGGTAATTTACCCAACTTTCAACCTATTTTGGTCTTTTAAGGCGTTTTTCGACTTTTTTGGGGGTTGGGATTTTTTAAAGTCCAAACCATAACCCACGCGAGTTGCTTGCAACTCGCGCACCACGCAACCTCTAGTTATAATACTATACAGCTAAACACCCACTGACACACTCACTCACTGACTGACTGACATGCCCGATTTCATAGAAGGAGTAGAGTTGGGTATGGATAATGTTCTAAGTAAATGCTCCTACTCTAAAGTTGACCCAAGGAAAATTATTGGCAATTAGAAAAAACAAGATGGCGGCCGCGTCGATTTGCAAAATCGCAAACCTTGACTGATTTCGTCCGTTCAAACGTTGGATCCAGATAAAAAGTAGGAAAAATTTACAAAAATTTTGAAAAAAAAATGAAAAAACAAAATGGCGTCGTTTTATGTAGGTTTGAAATTTTTCACTTTTGGACCCCTCCTTTGGCGAATTACTTTGTTCTACAGACTTGCTATGGTGGCAACACTGATTATGCAAAAAAATGCCGTACATGGCTGGCATTTCAGGAAAATTATGACTTTTCAAAAAACAAGATGGCGGAAGCTGTGGCGGCCATTTTGAAAACTGGTGCTTTTTTTTACACTTTTCAAAACGATTTTTTAGCAAGTTGGAAACATTTGATCGATTAGCGTTGTATTTTAGGTTAGGTTAGGTTGCGTGTTTTGAGGAGGAGTGTTGCCTGGTTTAGAAAAACTCCCCATTTTTAGGGTAATTTTCCAGATTTTCCCCAAAAACATGAAAAGTAGAAGGAGCTCCATTTTGAATGAAGATTTGTCATAGCTGGCAAGACTTTGTCGGCCCACGTGACGTTTGACTATTTTCATTCCTCTTAGCTAGCAACCCCACGAACCATGGGTGCTCTAATTTTGAGGACCCCTCTCGACTTTGGTGATCGACTTTGTTCTACGAATGTCGAGGTATGTCGACCGTTCCACCACCGTCAGGGTGCTTGGATCCTGGACTCTTAATGTCAGTTTTGACATTTCAAAAATCCAAGATGGCGTAGGGTGTGGCGGCCATTTTGAAAAAAGTTGGGTTTTTACCAATTTTCACCTTGAAACAAGAGCCTGCTGGCAACCCCCGACTTGATTGAGGTCTATAGACCGATTGTTCAACTCGACTGGGGGTGTTGCCTGGCGGAGAAATCTCCCCACTTTTAGGGTAATTTTCCCGACTTTTGACTGATTTGGTGATTTTAACGCGTTTTACGACTTTTTTGGGAACCTTTACCTGTCAAAGTGTTGGGAGAGCCTCGCGAGCTGCGTGCAGCGAGCGCAGCACCCAAAAAATTACCCCATTTTTCGGGAGATTTTCCTGACTCGGCCTGTTTTGGATCTTAAAAGCGTTTTCAAACTGGATGTGGACTGTGAAGGCATTTTACGACTAGAATATGTTGCCTGCTCATAAATTTTTTCCCATTTTTAGGGTAATTTACCCAACTTTTGCCTGATTTGGTGATTTTAAGGCATTTTTCGACTTTTTTAGGAACCTTGACCCTGTCAAAGTGTCCAGAGAGCCTCGCGAGCTGCGTGCAGCGAGCGCAACACCCAGAAAATTACCCCATTTTTCGGGAGATTTTCCTAACTCAGACTATTTTGGAACTTTAAAGCATTTTCAAACTGGATGTGGACATTAAAGTCATTTTATGAACTGAATATGTTGCCTGCTCATAAAATTTTCCCATTTTTAGGGTAATTTACCCAATTTTCCACCTATTTGGGTCTTTTAAGGCGTTTTGCAACTTTTTTGGGGGTTGGGATTTTTACAAGTCCAGCACAAAACGCCCGCGAGTTGCTTGCAACTCGCGCACCACGCAACCTCTAGTTATAATACTATACAGCTAAACACCCACTGACACACTGACTCACTCACTCACTGACATGCCCGATTTCATAGAAGGAGTAGAGTTGGGTATGGAACATGTTCTAGGTTTGTGTTCCTACTTTAGAGTTGACCCAAGGAAAATTATTGGCGATTAGAAAAAACAAGATGGCGGCCGCGTCGATTTGCAAAATCGCAAACCTTGACCGATTTCGTTCGTTCAAACGTTGAATCTGGATAAAAAGTAGGAAAAAAACAAATGAAAAAACAAAATGGCGTCGTTTTATGTAGGTTTGAAATTTTTCACTTTTGGTCCCCTCCTTTGGCGAATTACTTTGTTCTACAGACTTGCTATAGTGGCAACACTGATTATGCAAAAAGTTGCCGTACATGGCTGGCATTTCAGGAAAATTCTGACATTTCAAAAAAAAAAGATGGCGGAAGCTGCGGCGGCCATTTTGAAAACTGGTGTTTTTTTTACACTTTTCAAAACGATTTTTTAGCAAGTTGGAAACATTTGATCGATTAGCGTTGTATGGGTCGGTTGCGTGTTTCAAGGAGTAGTGTTGCTTGGTTTAGAAAAACTCCCCATTTTTAGGGTAATTTTGCAGATTTTCCCCAAAAACATGAAAAGTAGAAGGAGCTACATTTTGAATGGAGATTTGTCCTAGCTGGCAAGACTTTGTCGGCCCACGTGACATTTGACCATTTTCATTTCCATTAGCTGGCAACCCCACGAACCATGGGTGCTCTAATTTTGAGGACCCCTCTCGACTTTGGTGATCGACTTTGTTCTACGAATGTCGAGGTATGTCAACCGTTCCACCACCGTCAGGGTGCTTGGATCCTGGACTCCTAATGTCAGTTTTGACATTTCAAAAATCCAAGATGGCGTCGGGTGTGGCGGCCATTTTGAAAAAAATTGGGTTTTTACCAAATTTCAACTTCAAAAAGGAACCTGCTGGCAACCCCCGACTTGATTGAGGACTATGGACCGATTGCTCAACTTAACTGGGGGTGTTGCCTGGCGGAGAAATTTCCCCACTTTTAGGGTAATTTTCCCGACTTTTGACTGATTTGGTGATTTTAAGGCGTTTTACGACTTTTTTGGGAACCTTGACCTGTCAAAGTGGCGGGAGAGCCTCGCGAGCTGCGTGCAGCGAGCGCAGCACCTAAAAAATTACCCCATTTTTCGGGAGATTTTCCCAACTCGGCCTGTTTTGGAATTTTAAGGCGTTTTCAAACTGGATGTGGACTTTGAAGGCATTTCACGACTTGAATATGTTGCCTGCTCATAAAATTTCCCCATTTTTAGGGTAATTTACCCAACTTTCAACCTATTTGGGTCTTTTAAGGCGTTTTTCAACTTTTTTGGGGGTTGGGATTTTCACAAGTCCAGCACAAAACGCCCGCGAGTTGCTTGCAACTCGCGCACCACGCAACCTCTAGTTTATTTATAATACTATACAGCTAAACACCCACTCACTCACTCACTGACTGATAATCGAGAACGGTATGAAGGCGTACAGATAGGTATGGAACATGTTCCAAGTTTATGTTAAGGCCCGCGTGTAGGTAAGAGGAAAATTATTGGCGTTCAGAAAAAACAAGATGGCGGCCGCGTCGATTTGCAAAATCGCAAACCTTGACCGATTTCGTTCGTTCAAACGTTGGGACCGAATGAAAAGTAGGAAAAATTTACAAAAATTTTGAAAAAAAAATGAAAAAACAAAATGGCGTCGTTTTATGTAGGTTTGAAATTTTTCACTTTTGGACCCCTCCTTTGGCGAATTACTTTGTTCTACAGACTTGCTAAGGTGGCAACACTGCTTATGCAAAAAGTTGCCGTACATGGCTGGCATTTCAGGAAAATTCCGACATTTCAAAAAATCAAGATGGCGGAAGCTGTGGCGGCCATTTTGAAAACTGGTGTTTTTTTTACACTTTTCAAAACGGTTTTTTAGCAAGTTGGAAACATTTGATCGATTTGCAATGTATGGGTCGGTTGCGTGTTTTGATAAGGAGTGTTGCCTGGTTCAGAAAAACTCCCCATTTTTAGGGTAATTTCCCAGATTTTCCCCAAAAACATGAAAAGTAGAAGGAGCTCCATTTTGAATGGAGATTTGTCATAGCTGGCAAGACTTTGTCGGCCCACGTGACATTTGACCATTTTCATTCCCCTTAGCTGGCAACCCCACGAACCATGGGTGCTCAAATTTTGAGGACCCCTCTTGACTTTGGTGATCGACTTTGTTCTACGAATATCGAGGTATGTCGACCGTTCCACCACCGTCAGGGTGCTTGGATCCTAGACTCTTAATGTCAGTTTTGACATTTCAAAAATCCAAGATGGCGTCGGGTGTGGCGCCCATTTTGAAAAAAGTTGGGTTTTTGCCAAATTTCAACTTGAAAAAGGAACCTGCTGGCAACCCCCGACTTGATTGAGGTCTATAGACCGATTGCTCAACTTGACTGGGGGTGTTGCCTGGCAGAGAAATCTCCCCACTTTTAGGGTAATTTTCCCGACTTTTGACTGATTTGGTGATTTTAGGGCGTTTTACGACTTTTTTGGGAACCTTGACCTGTCGAAGTGTTGGGAGAGCCTCGCGAGCTGCGTGCAGCGAGCGCAGCACCCAAAAAATTACCCCATTTTTCGGGAGATTTTCTCAACTTTGACCATTTTGTAATTTTAAAGCGTTTTCGAACTGGATGTGGACTTTGAAGGCATTCCACGACTTGAATATGTTGCCTGCTCATAAATTTTTCCCCATTTTTAGGGTAATTTACCCAATTTTCAACCTATTTGGGTCTTTTAAGGCATTTTTCTACTTTTTTGGGGATTGGGATTTTAAAAGTCCAGCAACAAAAACCGACGCGAGTTGCTTGCAACTCGCGCACCACGCGACCTCTAGTTTGGACTATAAGCTTGCTAATTCTTTGATATAATCAACATTAACTCAGTAGCTTTTGCTTTACCTTAAGCTAACAAACCTACAAATCTTATTTAAGTCGATTCCTACTTTATGCGTTTTTTTTGAATACTATTAGCAAGATTTTAGAACAATATCCTTTACGTACAGTGTTTTAACCTCCATAGTTTTATTATAGTACAGATATTGCAGCGGTAGCATCGCTCACGCCACCGCGTCACGCCGCGTCACGCCGCGTCACGCCGCGTCACGCCGCGTCGGGCCGCGTCGCACGCTCGGCACGCGCCGCTCTTTTCACTTGTTGCCTTTATCTGCTTCTTTAGACAACTTATGGATGTCTTCACCTCCCTCACCGGCTAAATCCAGAGCACAGACGCTTGTTATATAAGTTTTAATAAGATGTAGGTGAATTTTACTATCCTACGCTATGTACACATTGTATGCATGTGTTGATTGCATCGTGGTTATAGAAGCTGATGGGATTAAAAAACTACTAAGGAAAAGCCAAGGTAGAACACTTGTCCTAGCATTGAATTTAGCTTTTTTAGGTACGCTATGTGAGAAATATTTTCTCTCGGAAAATTCTAGTCCATAGAGACATAATTTTCCGAAGTGACTTTGAGCAATATATGAGACAACGCGCTGTCCACAAGCGAATACGCAGGCTCCTCCACTGACATTTTATATGGAGGGCTACTCTCACGTACTGACGGACATCACTTGACGTTGCACACTGCCTGAGTGAGTGGCCGGTAGCCAGGTTGCCGAGCATTGCCTACTACGTCGATGTAGACAGGTTGAATGAATGAATGAATGAAAAATACTTTATTGTACACACACCAGACACTAGTAATATAAAACAAAATAAAAGAACAGTTATAAAATGGAAGGCACAATGGGCGGCCTTATCGCTTAGTAGCGATCTCTTCCAGGCAACCTTAGGATGGAGAGGATTAAGACAAAAATTGGAAAATGGTCGGGGGTGCAGCAAATGAGAAATAAGAGAAATTTATAAATAAAACAAAACTTGCAAACAAGATATAGGTACATATACATAATAATAAACAATAAAATAGTTATATAAATAGATAACAAATAACTAGGTTGCTTTAGTTAACAAATATTCACGTTTCACTAAACTTGTACCGCCTGTATTTTACCATGTAACTTTTTTATTACTTTATTGTACATGTACAGTGCATTGTAAAAACATGCAAATTTCATGTAAAACCCTATCCCAGGTACTACAGCGGCCCACAAATAGGAGTACGAGTGAAAAAGTTGCTCCCGACATTGTATAAATCATCTACAATAAACGCAGAGGCCTGTTTACTTTTCCCACATAAAAGAACCATAAATTTAATTACACAGCGCACTACACCATGCATTCATTACACCGGGAGGTAACACACGGTAAAATTAAAATTACTATTTTTAAAATGTGATGCTCTAGAACTTTTTTATTTTTTATTTATTGGTTCACAAGTTGAGACATGCTCTTTTCTTAATTTATAATTTCTTAATAATAAATTATAATTTTTGGCACAGTTTCTAATAGCAACTTTAGACCATGATCACTAAATGTATTCTAGAAAAACAGTGGTTCATATTTCACTGTAAGATGGCGGTTTGGTGGCAATGTAATGCAGCAATTACACAAATGCCACGTTCGCTATTTGCGTGAGCGAGACAGCCATACTACTGCAGCTACAGATTACCACAATTTCTAGCTCGTTTACATTTAAACATTGCTTAAAACGAGCACTACCTCTCATCGGTGTAATGGCTAACATTATTTATTAATTTAGGTGCAATAGGGATGATAGGAAGAGATCTGAACGGATATCCACCGTCCCTGGGGATTAAAGTCGTGATGCTATTTATTTTA